>JANHFT010005602.1:12092-31654 GCA_032467955.1 Pseudoxenodon macrops
TTCCCCCCCCCCCGCTCCCTGCTCCCCCCCACCGGTGACGGCATAGATAAATCAGAAACAAGAATAAAAAAACTTCTGCTTTTTAAAAAAGAGAATTGTACAAATTAAATATTGGGAGAAATGTCCCCTCCAGGTACTACAGATGAAATGAAGGTCAAATAGGTTGATGGGTTTAAGGTCATGACACATAAAGTGTGTAATTTATCCTGGTTTTTGGCAAGGTTGCTCCTTCAATTGTCCATTTTCTTCTTTGTTTTTCTTTCAGCATGTATTTATGTTAATTAGAGAAATATTTATATAACAAGCTTTCACTATCAGGGAATTCATACCTGTAATGAATGACTTTCATATCTGTGAACAACTTGTAAAAATTAAACTGTATCATATGTATAAAATATAAGAATAAATGCTTTAGGTGTTGTTGATATTTAATTAATGCTTGAATCTTGCTCACTTTTTAAAGAGACTATTCTGTTGAAGACTTTAATTGCTAACTTATTAAAAATGCCTTGGATACATAGCATCTCTGGTTCCAATTAAAAAAAAAGTTCTAA
Organism: Pseudoxenodon macrops; assembly: GCA_032467955.1. Classification (NCBI taxonomy): domain Eukaryota; kingdom Metazoa; phylum Chordata; class Lepidosauria; order Squamata; family Pseudoxenodontidae; genus Pseudoxenodon; species Pseudoxenodon macrops. The sequence goes on from JANHFT010005602.1 coordinate 12,647, forward strand.
ATATTGCAGTCAGCCACATCATTCTACTATGCTTCTCAGGGTTGAGCTGAAACAATTCAATATTAATAAAATTAGTACCTCAGAAGTTACTTTTAAGTAGTTTTTGTGACTGTATCACATGATTTATAAATATCTAATAATAATAACTTCAGTAATTTGATGGTTTAATAATATTTTTTTACATTTTCCAACATTATTCCTGAACAATCTTTTTTCCCTACAATTTCTTCAATATAACTCAGGTATGGAAACATTATTTTGTAGGATAAACTTTCAGCTCTAGGAAGCAGGCAATGGCAAACCACTTCCAAAATGTTGCCAAGAAAACTAGGGATTTTTCCAGGTAGTTGCCAGGAGTCAACTTTGGGACCAAAAAGAAAAAAGAAAAAGAAGAGAACATCTAAATTCCTCGTAACTGTAACATGAAAAAAGTTAGTATTTTAGTATTTCTGGAATATTTTTTTTTAATTGCTTTATCATTTATGTTCTGGGTTATTAATTCAGCAAGAGAATACCATTAGAATCAAGATGCTTCTGTAGTCTTCTCTTGCTCCAGCTAAGCAGTGTATGCGTAAGGAAGCAACTGTTGTCAAGCATTAAGTGCCCAGAACAGAAGAATGTGTGAAGGTTAATCTTGTAAATTGTATTAAGGTTACTTAGGAATAATTAGCTCTGACAAAGTCGTGTATATTTTCCACTCCTGGAATGTTTCATCAAGTATTGATGTCTTAGAAAAAGAGGAAAATGTTTACTTGCTTTCCTTAGTATCACATTTCTAAAGTTAAGCAGAAACAGAATTGCTACACATCTTAACAGGAGAAATATTAGCATACAATAAACTGTTGTACAAACTCTCCACAAGATTTACTTTTTACAATCACAAATCGTTCATACTTTCAGCATTGGCATAATTTTTGAAGTTGATATGGATGTTTGAAAAAAGTTGGGCTGCCGAAGTGAATAGTTGAGAGGTGCTAAAGCATTTCTTCCAAATAATTTTCAAGGATGAAGAGCCTTTCTCCTTTTTTTACTGCTCTACCATACTTTTTCACTATTTCGATTAAGAAATTTAAATTAAAAATTACCCCAAATCCTTTGTTAGAAAACGATAATGCTAATCAAAAATTCTTACAATTTTTTGTAATAGTACCTACAGTACACTCACATTTACAAAATCATATCTATAACCTCTTTTATTTAAAAGGCAATTATTACAAGCTGCATAATACAATATGATTGTTAAAAGACCCTGATAAATTGGATTTCCTGTCTTCTACAATAGTTGTTTTATGATTTCTAGAAATATTGTTGATCAATTTTTCTCTTCCTTTCAAATAAGTAATTTTAATACTAGGGCACCTTACTGAAAAACATTAAAGTAAATCAAATGGAATATATTTCCACTCTCTTACTTCTTGTTATTCAAAGAAAGCAACATAATAATTGAGCTTGTGTTACTTAAAGGAAAAAGAGAACAAGAATAAATTCTCATACAAAATATATACATAATTATGGTGTGGAACACAAATCTGATTCTGCTCTGTTTAACTGATTACAATGAATATCCTTGGTCGGTTGTGATGATTGGCAACTGGAAATAAACTTACATTTTCTGATATGGCAATAAATGAAAATATTGAGTAAAAAAATGAAACCAGATAAAAAACCCATCAATGAGAAATGATAGTTTAAGTTGAATATGTTTAGACTTGAGGTAAATTTTAATGCAATACAATAAAATTCTGGAATATTTACAGAACATTTGTATAACACAAAGAATTAGCACAGTGAAATAGCCCCAAGATTTCTGAAACCTTCCTAATTAAATCTTTTAGCAATTGCTTTATATGAATACTTGACTCATATTGATCTAATTAGATCTATGATAAACCAGGATTATACAAAATCTAAGGCTTCTGTTAGCATATTATGTTCATACTGAGTCTTCCCAATGTAGGTAGTAGATTCCCATTTCCCTACTTTTCATGTCTGGTTTAAAAAACTATTGTCATGGAACAATTACAAAACTCAGCAAAGACTTAGAGAACTGTCCTAATACTTTAAAATATACCAGCATATATTGTAGGATTTGGATGTTATTTGAGGAAACCCCCAAAATGTCATTAAAAAAATAAAAGCAAAATGACCACTTCAAAAGAAAGATAGCATATGCAGAATTGAATAAAGATATAAAGTTTTCCTTTTCTCTTCATATTCAAGCAATTATCAAACAGTGATAGTTCTTCAGCTTCAATACTTGACATAATTGCTGTTATTAAAATCCTTGCCTGAGCATCATCACCTCTTATTGGGACTACTACAGTATAATTCCTTATGGCATTTCTACCTTCTCCATCTCTCCTCCCCTCCTTTTTTTTATTGCTAAACTCCCTTCCTTGATCATGTAAGCTTTCAACCTTATTCCATTTCATATCACTTTCAATATCACATTTTTTTTATTTCAAAATTTTTGCTATTCTCTTCATGGCTGGAGCTTCATAATTAGGAGAGAACTACCAACCACTTGCTGGTTTTTTATTTTCTGCACTGTTACAATGCCATCAGTCAGGCAAAGGTTCTAGTTTTAGCTTCTGTCTCTTCCAAATAAATGGAACCCAGGGCCCAAAACTGGGGGAATGAGCACCAGTGAAAACATCTGCCAAGGTGAACTATTGATCTTAAATATAATTTAACTTAGACCTCAGAAGAGACTTTGTCGACAAGCCCCTCCTGTCTGTAACTGCCTTTGCTGCCATTTGTCTCTTTGAACAACTTTATTCTGCTTTTTATTGATCATAATAACATTAACTCTTCCTTCATTACTCTTTATCAAAGGCTACAAGATTCTTGGGTTGGCTCAGTTCCGCAACTAGGCTGCTGATTAATAGGCAGACCTCTGCTTTCTCTTGGGAAAGGCTCACCTGGCAAAGATGTGTTTATGTAGTGTCTGTGTGAGTGTTTCATATAAGACAAAGATGTTTATTTAACTCCCCATGCTTCACTCCAGCTTATAAACTTTAAAAGATACCTGCAGTATAATACAACACTAGACAATCTTATTGAATACATTTTGTATTAAAATGCATTGAAACAGTAATATCCTGATTATTACCATAACAGGCAACTCCAAGTCTTTATACATACCATCTAATTCACTAAATTAATGTCCAAATCTTTTTAGTTGCTTTTCAGTGCCAGGAAAAAATCCTTAACCCCATATAATGAACGTGGTAACTGTTTATTTTGATGAGAGTTACAAATAGGGCTTCATGATTCCTTCTTAAAAGACAGCTTAGTTTTTGCACCAGATTTACAGGTGAGCAAATGTCAGCAACTTGCGTTAAAAAATATACTGGTTTACAAAACTATGTACTGTAATCTTGCTTCTATAAAATTATCCATCCAGTGCATAAAAATTCAGTGCAATTAACTTTGTTATTGCTATATAATCAATAAACATGACTATATTGCAATTTTAAATCTTTCTGTCCCCCCCTCCAAAAAGGAAAGTTAAAATGCATTTTTCTATATACTTTTCCGACTTTCCAGACAGTATTTTTTGTTGTCCTATCATAAGTATGCATAATCCTGCATACACATTTTTCCAAATATTTGTAAACTTAAAATATAAAAATAATTACATTTCCTCTTTGGTTTCCAGTTCCAGCGATCTACAACAAAATGAACAGTGCCAGAATACCAAAATAGAAGTCAATGCTTGAATTTTAATATGAAAGACCCTAATGCCTTATATACTTGCCTTAAGATAATAGTTAACCATTTCCAATAAAAGTAGTCATCTTAATATATCCATATAATATTGGTTATATCAAGATGCTTTGTAATGTTCTTGCTGTAAGTGCAAATGTTAAGTGTTATTAATAAATATGTACTGTAGCTGTGATGGCTCATTTTTCAAAAGTTAGAATTCACAATTTTCAGTCTTTAGTTACAGTCATGTTAGCCGGGAAACTCAGCTGACGGTTGCAACAGCTTGGGTTTTTGCACCTTCATCTTCTGCATCTTCAGCATTCACTTGGTTTCCCTTACCAATATTTTTCAAATTTTCCAGGGTGGATTTGAAAGTGTCTTTCAGGCTCTTCTCCAGGACCCATCCTTCACTTTCACATTCAGGATCTTCTGGATTGGTGATGTTTTCCAGAGAGGTATGCAACAGACGCAACCCTATCATTACTAACATCTAAGTGAGATACAAAATGAACTGTCAGTCAACTTGACTAAAGATTGGCTCATTTCACAGCCTATATATATATATATATTGAAAAGAATCTTAATTATAAATGAACAATCAAAAGTTACCAAATCTACAGATAGAAAAAAATTGGGAATATGTGATATTAGCTTAAGTTTCAAATTACCCATTTATAACTTGGAACAGTACATACAGGTAGTCCTTATTTAATGGTGGTAACTGGAATCGGCATTTCTATAACTACGTGATGCTGTCATAATGTGTGATGTCACATGATAGTGCCGATTTACAGCTGCAGCTCTGGCACTTCCAGTGGCATCCATTAAGAAAATCCCAGGCAGCTGTTAAATGCAATGTGACCTGGTCACGTCATGCAGGCTTTGGTTTTCAGAAGCCAGCAGTAAAGGTTGCAAATGGTGATCATGTGACCGCAGGATGTTGCAACTATCATAATTGTATGTCAGTTGCCAAGCTCCTGAATTGTGACCATGTGACTATGGGGACACTGCAACATCTGGAATTTCAAGGACTGGTGTTAAGTTCCACACATCACAATTTCAAACGGTTACCAAAAGAATGATACGTTAAGCAGCGACTATCTGTACTGATTCTTGTGCCCTATACCACTATAATCATACTGGTTGAAACGTATCTTCTTTCAACTGGGGCTACTGCCATAGATTTTAATAATTATGTCTTGTTATGGACCCAACTCTAGGAAATAAATTAAAGACCACTGCCTTATTGCTTTTCTGCTGACTTTGACCAGGCTAAAAGGGAGCTATATCAAAACCTGGATGATTTATAACCATTTAGCTCTGTAACACAGAATTTACAATGTTCATTATTGGGATTAACTGGCAACTTGTAAACTCCCTAAGCATCCAAACTTCCATTGATTCCCAAATAAAACAGATACGTTTTATATCAAATTGCTACTATTGTACACTAATAAAGATATAACGAGGAGTGTTACTATCTATTATCAGGTCTTAGTGAAGCTACAACAGCTGGCTTCTCTAACTAATTTGAAATTTCATTTTGCAATTGTAAATTTTCCTTCTATTAAACTTTCTTGTAAACGGAAAGTTTTGCATAACTTCTGCTCTTTTCATAAATATTTGATATGAAGCTCATAGGGAATCAGCTACCTTGAAGGCAGTCAAGAATAAAACTACTTAAGTATGTAAAAGCAAGAATCAGTGCTTGAAATTGAGGCAGGACTTGTATCCCATAATAAAGAAGCATATAGTAACTACTTAGGCTTCCCAAGAAAAACTCTTGGAATAATCTGGATAGTCAGAGAGTATTTCATTTTCGTGTAGACATATATGCTTCAAAAAAAAGCATATATTTTAGGAGTGTGCATGGATTGCAACATTATCTTTCTTTTTTTAATATTCCTAGGTTTTCCTAACAGAGTTATGGTAGCTATGCAACACTTCTATAGGTGATTTAGGGAACTTAGAGAAGAAAGTTGTGGCTGCAACTGTCTCTGGTTGTGAGAATGCATAGCTTTGGATTCAATTTTCTTAGATCATACTGCAAACTTTCTCAAGGGTCAGCTATAAGTGATAACAGTCTAGAACAATGCATCTACAAATAAAATGTAAATAATGTATTATGACCTTATTTTTTCTTTATTTTAATAAAACAATCATTTTGAACTAGAATAAACAAACACAGAGTATAAATAAAAATAAATCATAAACATTAAATTGAAATTATCAAATAAATAAAAAGAAATATAGAAACTTGGGAACTCTGTTGCAAAGGCAAACATGTAATCTTAAGGAGAAATACAAAGACTCTACATAAATTTTTCATGTTTTACAAATCCCAAAGGCAGTTTAATTGGTAGACAATTTATCAGGTGTTCTTGGCATTTTGAAGAAGTCCAATTCTGATGATTTTCTCTAAAAAATCCATTTGTAATCTACTTTGGCAAATCTTTTAATGGCATCTGGAGAGAGCAAGTTAAGTAGAGGTTAGTAAGTTTTAGTATAGTATCTTACAGTTAATACCCTTCTAACTGAATCAGCAATGTCGTTTTTAGATATAAATCCAGACTCTTGCTGTTTACAAATGTGTTTAACTTATTAGTCAATAAAGGGACAATTTTAAATGAGTTGTTATCAATAAAAAAAGCCAGTAACATGTTAGGGATTTGTATTTGTTTTTTAGAGAGCAATTAGGAAAACATAATTTTCAAGATTTCACCATTTGTAGTACTTGTGAATTTACCTTGGCAAATACATGGTTTTAAATCTATGTAAAATATTTCATAGCATTCAGGTCCCAAACCATCCATATCAATTAGAATGAATACTTTATCTTTTGTTACTCCTTAAGGTAATCTTTATACTCACTGATTAATACAATCAGGTTGGAACTTATTGATTAATAATATCAGAATAATTACAATTATATCATATATATACAAGAAAAATACTTTATTGATTTAAAGCCTCTTAGATCTCAGTCTCCTCTTTCAGGCAAATGGCATATTGTATTGTGGAGACATTTGAGAGACCATTTTTCTCCAATTGCTTTTGCCTAATCATCCATTTTGAGAGGGTTGTTGTGCTTTGGATCCTCTCTATTAAGCAGCACTATCTTATAGTACCCAAAGGTCAGAAGGTTATTCTTCTTTATTATGGAGTAGTGTCTGCTCCACAAAGGTCATTATCTGAAGGCTTTCAAGAAAATTTGAAGACCTGGCTTTTTTCACAGGGTATCCACTCTAGAAGATGTGTTAACAGTTCCTTCTCTCTTCCAATATGATTTCCTGTTATTTGTGGTTTTAAAGTTTTTTTTCCTGTTTTTAACTTTTGTACACTGGCCAGAGCCATTGGCTGAATTAGCTTCCCTAGAAACTGAAATAATAAATGAATACAAATTTCCCAAATATTCAGAAACACATACTTTTGTTTAATATCCACCTAAGTAACACGAGATCCAGTCAAACATGGAGAGTTGAGGGAAAAATGAGAAGTGGGACTCTGTCATCAAGTTGGCAAATGGAACCCTAGCAGAAGGTATGGATCTACAGTATGTGTATTCCAAGATATCCCAACATACATCAAGCTTTTTTCATAAGAAAAAAAAAAACACTTCACCAAGGACCTTACATCCTATAGGACCAAAGCAAGGTAGATGAATTTTGGCTGAGGAGAGAAAGAAAGGAAGGAGAGAGAATGGCCTGCATAAATCTAAAACACTTCTAATATTGTAGAGAGGGGATTAGGATCAATAAAGTATTTTCAGCCCAATTAAAATATCTCATCTTTACCACACACACTAAAGGAAATTCCTCCCCACTCCTGTTACGTAGCAAAACATAATCGGATTTAACATGGCAATTGTGTCAAACCTGATGTCCATGTGATCCTATAGTATAGCTCAGATGTGGGAAGGAGAGAATACCTGTTTGCTTTCCTTTTGAAAACTCTCCCTCAAAAAAAATATAAACAAGGCTGGTACCTGTATAAACCTGCAATATTTTCTACAAAATGGCAATTATTCTACACAACAAAATCTAATCGAGGCTGGTACCTGTATAACTGCAATATTTTCCACAAAAAATGATAATTGCCCTGAGAAATAGTCATTATGATTCTGAACAACTGAGAGAGAAATTAGCTTGCCAATTGTATTACCTCAAAAAGCCAGACAAAGAGGACAACCACTCCCATGGAGGTCATTATGCCGCTGTAGTAATTAAGCAGAGCCTCTCTGCATCCACGAGTCCATAGATTGAGTTCTTCTGTTTGATAGTCGTAACTGTAGTGAGCTGAATTATTAGAAACCTGGAACTGGATGCATGGCCGTGGAGAACTTGGATTGCAGCAGCTGAAGGGAATGCTGTCCACCAAGTATTTGCCGTCCACGTTACTTTTAATGCGACTGTAAATGAATAAGAGCAAATCTGTACTTAGGAACAGCCACTAAGAAAAATATCTCATTGGTTTCATCTGCAGCATGTGAATTAGTTTGCATTTCCCCCAGAACATCTGGATATGATCTTTCTTTGGATGTATGTTAGCAGCAAGCCTCAAATGAAAAAAATGGGGAACTGTTTGGCACATTTATATGCTAATGAGGAATTAATTTGTGTTAAAAGGGAATGCAATATTAAGATGTTGGACTAGGACCAAGAAGGTCAGGTTCAAATTCTCATGGGATCACATTGAGCAAATTGCTTTCTCTTACTTTGACTTGCCTCACAGGGTTAATGGAAGGGAGGAGACCTGCACTAAAGGCAGATGTAAAATGTAAACTTCACACAAAAATACCCTTTTTTTTAAAAAAATAGTTTTTTTTAATAATTAAAAGTTAAAAGAAAGTCCTCAATTTACTGTGGAAAATTGTTGATTGCATATTAATACAAGAATTAAGGGCTACTTGCCAGTCCCATCATATTGATAACCCAATGTTGAAGAATATTTTGCTTCAAGATAAACTTTTATTCAAATTCAAACACTATTGATTAATAACCAACTCAAACTTGAAAATTTGGAGCTAAAAAAGAGGCAATGGGAGTACACTGTTGAATAATAAATACTGAAATGTAGATTATAAAAGTAGGGGAGTTAAAGATTTCAGTAATCATCAAAGAATGATATACAGTAGTCCTTGACTTACAATCTTTCATTTAGTGTCCATTTGACATTACAACGGCAAAGAATAAAGTCACTTATGTCTTATTTTTCACAGCAACGACCATTGCAGCACCTCCCTGGTCATGTGATCAAAATTCAGACACTTGGCAACTAGCTTGGATTTATGACTTGCAATGTCAGGTCATGTGATCCCCTTTTGAGATCTTTTCACAAGCAAAATCTATGGGAAAGGCAAATTCACTTCACAACTGTGTTACTAACTGAACAACTGTAGTGATTCACTTAACAATTGTGACAAGAAAGGCCATAAAACGAGGCAAAACTCATTTAACTTTCTTGTTCAGCAACAAATTTGGGCTCCATTGTGATTGTAAAGTTGAGGACTACCTGTAAAATTGTACAATTGCTTGTTTGTACTACATTATTGGTGATTGGAGGAGATAATTATCCTGTGAGTTATACAGATATGTCCATGCTTTTGTTTGGCAACAATCTAGAAGTAGTTTCACATTGTCATTTTGCAGGAGATTTATACTCCCTAAGTCTGGTCTATAGATCAGGATTTCTTCTCCAACTACTAACTAGTTTTTCCAACACTATTGAGCTTTCTCAGGGTTCTAGGTGGACTAGGTAGAAGTAATTAATAAAATGCCAGATAAAAACACAAGTCAGTAAAGGTATTTGGTATTTGTTCATTGTAAACAAATTGTAAAATAAATAATAATATATAACATAAAATAATAAAATAACATTGTAAAATAATGAATTAACAACATAAAAATTATCTGATCATGATATTTGTTCCTACATGATATATAAAATAGTTGATTTTTTCTTATATTTCAACAATTACTTCCCAGCCTTGTTTACAATGAACAAATACCAAATACCTTCATTTATTTTAATAATTTTTTAAAATAAATTTAATAAATAAATAATAAATTAATTAAATACATAAATAAAGGTATTTGGTATTGTTCATTGTAAACAAGGCTAGGATGTAATTGTTGATATACAAGAAAAAAATTAATAACTATTTTATATATCACGTAGGAATAAAAAGTATCATGATCAGATAATTTTTATAACGTTAATTCTTTATTAGTCTGATGAAATCACTAGAGTTTTGTTCAAAATTGGAAGATTTTGATTATTTCAGGTATGCCCACTATTTAACGATTGTACCATATGATAAAGGACATTAACAGGTTTAGACGTTTTGTCCAGTTTAAAATACCATTAAGCATTGGGAAATATTTTGTGTATGTAAGAAATTATTGGAGTAAATGCAAACAGCTCATCAGTTAAATTCTGAATCAAGTCAACTTCTTTGATAATCTCTCTGCCTGCTTGTGGAAGGAAATTCAAATGAAGCTGCAATGGCTCAATTAGATGAAAATACACATGCTGGAAATACACATGCTGGAAAGAGTCAGAAGTTTCTATCTTACTGATAAGTGTTTGTAACTCAGTACTTCTAGCACTGAATATGTTATCTAGTTTGGATAAGATAATGAAATGTTTGCAAGAAAATAAGCTAAGAGAGCTTCAGGGATGTTTCAGGTTTCTGTCTAGAATTTCTAAAACAGAATGAAGATCTCTTAAATGTCTTTGGAGTATCTGAACATTAGGAAAACGTTGTAGAAGAAAATTGGATTAAAAAAAGGAATAGAGATTGAATGAAACAGGTTTGAAAAAAAATTACTGTGGTTTGATCATACAGAGAGAATGAATGATTATCGAATTACAAAATAACTATACGAAGGGTAAATGGGTAGGTAGAAGGACCAACAGTCTTATGGTTGGATGGATGGAACTTATGATATAATCAAAAAGAGAACTGTCAAGAACAAAAGGCTATGTATGAATAGATGTATGAACATGATGGAAACACGGGTGGACCTTCTATTGAATAGTGTTAGTGTAAACTAGTTTTAAATTTGTTTTTATTTTCTCATGCTTCTTTTGCTTATTATCTTTTACACTTTTTCTGCATAATTTTGCAAATCCCAAAACTGAATAGTATAGATGGATAGCGTTTACTAATATATGTACAATTGGACTAATTTTAGTTCATTGGCCGCTTTGAAAAATGAGACACAAATTAGAATCTGAAAGAGAGATGATCTCAGCCTCCTTCACTTTTAGGCATAATGCCTAAGTAAGGCAAGTGTTACATTAGAGAAATAGAATTGTACTTGGGCATGACATAATCATTTCCTTTTTCATGAGTGATATGTGAAATATCAAACAAATTGAGTACTAATAAAACAAATTATTGCAATTCCATTTACAAGGGACAGCCTCTTGAATTATGCTGTATGGATCATGGCCAGCAGCAATCCTTTTTACATGTTTAAAGGCATGTTTCTAATCTGGCTCCTCACCTTGGCCTTCGCAGATGGAGAATTAGGTCGCTTAAATTCAATGTGCTTGTCATTTTTTTCTTTTCCAAGTTTTATTGATTTTATTGTAACTTATTTCATTGTTGTGAGACATTCAAGGTTGTAGAAAGTTGATAGCATGCAAGTTTAAAAAATTATTTATTATGACTGGTTGCAAAGTCAGCCAGATGTTTAGACTGGATTTGGCAGTGTTATCCACCTACTGAGTGCTTAAAGAGGTGTTGAAGGTATTGTTGCAGGATGTTAGCTGTTCCAAAAAGCTGCTTTTTGCAATTAACTAATTGTGATTTTGTCAATACCAAATGCTGTTCAACTAGTGTTCCAGATGTTTTGGCGTTGCACCCAAGGGACCTATTACTATTGGTACTATCCTTGCTTTCTTTTGTCACAGTCACCCTACTTTTATTGGCAAGTCTTTGTATTTTGTGATTTTTCTCCAGTTCTTTCTCTTCTATTCCGCTATCTCTAAATATTGCATTGTCCACTATCCCTACTTTTTTGTCTTTCTTATCAACAATTGTTAAGTCTGGGGTGTTATGTTGCAAGTGCAAGTGCTCTGTTGAATTGTAAATTATTATCACCTGAGGAATCTGAAAGTGATTAAAAGACCCCTTTTCCTGAAGATAATCCTGACTATTTATAATCTCCAAAGTATTATACACTAATTAGATAGCCTTATCTCCACTCAGTCTCCTGCTGATTTCAGTATGAACTGGATAATGTTCCTAGGACCTTCAAATATGTTTTGTACTTGATAATGCAAGCACTGTATGTATATCCAAACCAAAATGAGCAATCACATTGTATTCCTGGGAATTGAATTAAACTTTTATACCTGAAATTCTATCACCATTTTTAAAAATAGTACGGTATTACACATCTGTCTGACAATGTAATCTCGTTTTATTTCTCACGTACTGTCCTCCTGTGGATGGATTAAACTCAAGCTCCAAATCTTCAGATAATGCCAGCATAGTGGACATCTCATTATACTTTTCCATGTCGTTATTTATATCAAGACATAATTTGAATGGCTCCCATTCATATATTTGTTCAGCATAACATATCAAAATACAAATAAAATTGGTATTTAATTAATTGGACTACATTAAGACAATAATATTTGAATGAAAAATCACCACAAGCAAAATCAAAAGGTTTTTTTTGCATGCATTTTGCATAGTTCATATTTGTTACTAAAGAAGAAATTATGAAAAGGTACTAAAATATACAATATACAATGACATGCAATGGAGAAAAGCTAATCAAGGAGAGATGTAACCTAGAAATAAGGAGAAATTTCCTGACAGTTAGAACAATTAACAGTGGAATGACTTGCTTCTAGAAGTTGTGGATGCTCCAGCACTGGAAATTTTTAAGAAGACATTGGACAACCATTTGTTTGAAATGGTGTAAGGTTTCGTACCTGAGTAGGTAGTTGAACAAGAAGACCTCCAAGGTCCCTTCCAACTCTGTTATTCTGCTATTCTGTTAAATGTATTTAAGTATATTTCAGTGAAGATTTATTTACCATGTTTCCCTGAAAATAAGACATCCTCTGATAATAAACCCAATCAGGCTTTTGAGCGCATATGCAAAAATAAGGTGCCTAAAAATAAGCCGCCCCCTCCCACAAAATAAGACATCCCCAAAATACATGTGCAGCTGGTACCCGCCATTTCCTCTGGATAGGGTTAGGGAGACAGAACTGGAAATCAGGTAAGACAGCAAGTGGATCCCCGTCTTCCTCTATGTGCCACAAAATAAGACCTCCCTGAAAATAAGGCCAAGCACTTATTTTAGGGTTCAAACAAATATAAGACAGGGTCTTATTTTCGGGAAAACACAGTATTAAAATTCAGAACTTCAACACTGGATCTCTATAACCCATCCACATATTTAAGTGCTATTGGAATTAATGGGTTTTGCATTAATCACAATGAACTTCCCCAAGCTGCCTATAATGCAACTAACAGTGAAATTCTATATATGTCTTATATATCTATTTAATCATAAATCCCACTGAATTCAGTGCAAACAAAACCACTGATGCAGTTCACTGTTAAGATACTTTAGAAATATGAAAGCTGCTTATTTATGACAATCAAGATCATTTAAAATCGTAACCATTTGAAGTCTAGCAATTTCTTCTTAGCATTATTAATTGTTGGGGGAGAAACTGAATCTTTTCCTAGGATGAAAAAGTAATGATAGAATATTTATAGCAGAAGTCACTTGGTAGGATATCCAGCCATACTTTCAAGTCAGATAAATAATTAGAATCCCTGAAAATAGTGTGGATTCAATTTTATGTATTCAAGGGCAAAGTAAGTATGTATTGAGCATGTGTACATTTGTAGAGCTCTATAAATCCATTTATCCACCTACAGGAGAAAGCCAAGAATAGCTACAGAGTGATTTAACAGAGGTCAAGATAAATGTCAATGTACAAAGAAGAGGTTTCTCTGCATAATCCATATCAAATAAAAGTGAGTGGTATGTGTTGTTGTTTTTCTACTGAATTCTGATGTATTATTCAATTACTTTGTTTTTTGGGGGGAAAGCAGGCATGATGGCTAAACAACAATATGGTAAATGGATGAACTGTAAGCTAGAAAGGAGTAGTGAAACACTTGTAAAATAATTCATTGTTAAAGTTATAATGCTATGGTACAATATACTGGGAAAAGAAAATTAATCAATTAAGTTATATATCTGAAATAGTGGCTTCCTTAATTAAAATATTAATTTATATTACTCTTTATTGCTGATCTTAGTTTGCCATTCACAATAGTACCTCTAAAAAAATCTGAATGACATGTAAACACAAGATTTAAAGGCAAAAACCATACGACAAAATTAATTTTCTTTCAACTACTTACTCTTTCACTTCCTTGGAACCAAAATCTAAGTATCGATTGCTGATCCACTGAATTTCAAACCAGTCTCTGTAACCATTATTTCCACAACATCTGAACTCAATCTGGAGCATATCAATTGTCTTCTTCATGAAGCATCTTCCTGGAGTATCTGTGTCACGGTAGAACTTCATACTATTTTTTAACCCTTCTGCCAGGGTACTGTCAAGAGAACCCCTCATCAGAAAGCAAATAAGAGCAATTAAAAAAATGAAGACATTAAAAACCACACATATGATTAAATAGAATTTCAAGAAAAATTTCCATTTTTCAAATTTAGCAGGATCCAGGGAATCGTAGCATATCTTGCCAGCAAGAGCATTGGATGCACAGGCAAGTAGACCTACCAGTATTAAAGAGTTGGGCACAAAGTGGCTTTCAGAATTGTCCATCATTTCACTTCGCTTCCTGAGTTCAATTTTCAGGAAAAGTCCCATAGAAAAAACAACAATTCCAGCAAACACTGAAAACCAATTCATGAGCCATAATCCTTGTGCTAGTTTTACTCTTTTCTTCTGGTTAAACTTGATTTTCATCACTGCCATCTTTTCCACAATGCTGGTGGTACCAAGCTTCTCCTCAAACCACCCCTTCTTTGAGAAGGGTTAAGAGTAGAATTGGAAAGATACGCCACCACTCAGGCCTTGAAGATTCAAAGGGGCATCCCTCTGGTCGGGACATTATTTAGTTCTTCCATCTTCCTCAGCCCAAAATTGAAGAAGTGCAGATACATTTTTCAAATCAACAAGATTTGTTGCTTTTTTAAAAATCACATTAATAAAAGATTATTGGTAAATAAGATATGCAACTATTAGTGGTCGTCCCTTCTATACAAAGGAGAAACTGTTTCAATTTCAAATAATTAAAGCTGGATCTATACTACGTCATTCCAATACTAATTAGTGTAATCCAATTTAAGAAATCTCTCTCCACAGATAAGATCAGAAAATAATCCTTTCATTTTACTATTCAGTGGGTTTGCGCTTTCACATGATATAACTGAAAACAAAGATATAAAAAAGTTTCCCTGTTCTCAGACTTCCTTCTCCTCAGGAAATTAGTTTTGAAACCTATATCAGATGCTTTTCATACTCTGACCTACAAATGAGCCATGTATGACACTACTTATCCTTATGTCACTCACCTTGAATGACATGCTCTGGGGACTTAGGCATTTTGGGGATGGAATTAGGTCATGTTTTCATGATTTTCAATCTAAGTATTTTAAAGATAAAAACAAGAATTACCAGCTTAATTGTGACAACCTTACTATATCATCACAGAAGCTATGTCAAACTGTTGAGCCCAAAATAGAGCAGTTTACAGATTAATCACAAACAGCCAACAATGGTCTTGCTGAGAAAGGAACTTCATGTACAGTAGGAAAGGGTGCAATTATCTCACTGTTAAGGGGCGTCTAAACTCCATCCTTGCTATTTAAGTTAGAAAAGAGTCTTTCATTGTGCTAGAACATGTTAGTGGGGCACTCTAATGGAACTAAGTACTGCATCGCAAGAGGTGAGCCAGAGTGGTATTGGAACAGCAATGGGGAGACCCAAGTTCAAGTCCACAGTTAGTCATTGGACTTCAGTGGTTTTGAAGCAATCACTTTCTCAGTCCAATCAAACTCACCAGTTGGAGGAAAAAGGGAGTAAAAGAGTGCTGCTATTTTGAACTGATGGACAAATGGTGGAATAGAATTGTAATAATAGATGTTGTAAATTTGTGGGCCTATATGCACTAGGCTTAGCTCTTATTGAATATTAGTACTAGGGACATCATTTTTAAATGTGAGCTGTGCAAAGAGTGCAAAAAACTTACTGTGTCTTCCATGAACTTGTTCATCTTGTCCTTATTTTTGCAATAATGAACTACTACGGTAGTTATCACCAAGATACTTAAAATCTTTGCAATATACCCAAGTATACTTAACATACACAAAAGGGAAGGTGAAAGTCTCACTTTAAACAACAAATACCTAACCTTTGTGAAATGAATTACTGAAAAATGAATCTTGCATTATTTGATCTGAATCTCCACAGAAAGATGATAAAAATATAAGCTTAGAGGAAGAGGTACACATCACCAAAAGGTAACACATAATATTGATGGGCTATGCACACTTTATGCAACCAAGCACTCTTAAATTGTATGTAAAAAATTAAGGAAAACAAGATGTGACAAACATAGATTTTTCTCAGGTAATATTATAATTGCAGCTTTCCATCTTCAAAATGTAAAGAAACTGGAGCAGAAACCTGATTATGTTTCAAAAGCAACCCATATTGATAGATTTCCATGATGTCCTGGTATTTGATGAAATATCATAGTGAGTAGATCTAGGTTTTTTTTTTCTTCTGTTCAATTGTATCCAATTCTTGGACACTTCCTAGACAATTCCCTGAAGTTTTCTTAGCAAAGTTTTTCAGAAGTGGTTTGCCACTATCTCCATCCTAAGGCTGAAAGTAACTTATGCAGCTGGGTTCATCCTAAAATGGGTGCAGAACTTGCAATCTCCCAGTTTCTACCCCGATGCCTCAACCACTACACCAAATTGGCCCTAACATCTAAGAAGAAGTCTTTTTAGAGTAAATATACCCATCTTCTAACTTGAAGAGTATCAGTCCCTCCTTCAAGTATCTTCCTTCAAGCTCTTTCCAGCTTTGCTCCTATCGTGAACATTAGGGTTCCTTCACTGGTACCGCATCATATACTACTACAAGTAGTCTTTGCCTTAGGACTGTAATTGAGTCTAGAATTATGGCAATAAACTGTGGCAATCATTAAGCAGGTCATCACATGCTGCACCTGATTTTACCTTTTTTGTGGCAGTTGTTAAGTGAATACCATGGTCATGAAGCCAAACCTCCCCCTCCCCATGGCTGTTTTTGCTGGAAACAGGAAGTAAATGCTGGAAACTAGCAAAAACCATTGAAAATTGCAGTGATGGCGGGATGCTGTAAATAGTCCTAAATATGAGCTGGTTACCAAGCACCCAGTATGCAATCAAATGAGTGGAAGAATGCAGTCATTGGATCTTCAAAACCAGGTTGCAAGTAGTACTGGGGAGATACATCATAATTCTGACTAGATGCTAGATTACAGGTCATTGAGGACTATCTATATTATTTTGCAAAATATAACTTAAAAAAAAAAAGATAAAATAGCAGCCAGGCTTTGTTCATTAAAACAATTAACTCAACCGCTCAGGACAGGAGTACAAAGTTCCTATATCCCCAGAGAAGTTTGTAGTTTTCCTTTAATAAAATCACAATGGGGATATTTTTAAAAAAGCACTAAAAATTTATTATTTTTGGAACACGAGTAATAGGAAGCTGAATTGAAGTCCTCAGTTTACAACTGTTCAGTTACAATAGCCACGTGAAACACTTCTGGGTGTCATGAAACGTTACTCCGCTCTACCCGCAGCTCACGTGACCACATTTCAGGAGTTTGGCAACCTGTTCACATTTATGAGTTGCCAAGTACCCTGTGACTATGCAATTGCCACTTACGATTTCTGGGAACAAAGGAGACAACGGATTTAGTCTTGTTCCACCAGTGTGTAAAGGGGTTTCCTTTCTGCTTTGTGCAGGGAGGAGAATCCTCTCCTGTGTTAAATAAGAAGACTTCGAGTCTGACAAAACATTAGTACAGCTGATATTCTAAAAGGTTCTCAGCAGATGCCAGCTTGGCTAGCATTTTCTCCTCTGGAGAAGAGGATATTAGTGAAAGAAGTAGATTCTGGAGGAGAAAACACTAAAGGCCCCAAGTTTCAGCATTCTGAAATACTGAGGTTTAGCCTTTCAGAATGCTGGATTTGCATTTTCTTTTCCGAAGCAGAAAACGCTAGCGAATGCCATCATTCTCATGATGGTTTGGAGAAAAAGACTTCTGAACTATCACAAGAATGGGACTCATGTGCAGGATGGAGTGAAGTGATGATAAGTGGACCACTGTGGTAGAGCAGGGATAGGGTATCTGTGCTAGTGGCCTAGCTGGCCAATGCCTCCTGACCCTAGGCAGGTTTCCACATGCTGATGGACACTGGGCTTCCCAGTGCTTCCCCCACCCTAAGCACCCCCATACAATTGTTTAATGAGTGCAATGGATTGTGGTTGCTGGGCAAAGCAGTCACAGAGGCACTTCACTTAATGACAGCAATCACTTATGACCAAAATTTAGAACCACAATTGTGGTTCTAAGTTGAGGACTACCTCTATAACTTCAAGATATTATCAGTTACTCTCTTTACTAGACACAAAAATGCAGACAATTAATATACTATAGTACAGCAACTGAATTTTAATCTATTAAGGAACCTATTCATGACTTCTTTCCACACGGTCAAACTCTTGTGACTATTTTCATGAGTACTGAGACAGACAAAAACAATCTCTGAAGCAGCCCCACAAAGTTTGCCAACAATACAGTTGCTTTGGTATTTCAAAGCCAAGGATTTTATATGAACTCCAGTGCAATGTTCAGCAATTCTCGAAGAAGCTTCGAACAATTCTATCTTTAGAATACTTTGCAGGTTCTATATATTTTGATTTACTTTAGTATAAATATTAAAAAGAAAAGATAATGGATGTAGTAACAAAATTGTTAATAAGTAACAGTCCAAATAAGTGAGAATTTTAAAATCAAGGTATTGAAAAAAAGGGAAAAAAACCTTAAGTTGTTCAGATTGTGAAATATTTCTGAAATGTACATTTATTATTATTTATTTATTTATTAAATTTTTATACCGCCCTTCTCTCGAAAGACTCGGGGCGGTGTACAGCCAGCAATAAAAACACACAATACAAAAATTAAAAAACAAATTAAAAAACAAATATTTGCAAATC
>JANHFT010005602.1:35429-53042 GCA_032467955.1 Pseudoxenodon macrops
CTACCATCCCCACTTTCCAAATTTGCAGCCCTTCTATCTCTCTTCTCTACTTCCCTCCTTCCCTCTTTCTCCCTTCCTAGCTTGTAATCCTATACATGCAATGCAACCCAATGAAATAAATTCTTCTCTTAAAGTATAACTGAACTCAGCAAGGTTTACTTTTGATATATATAATGGGAAAGATCTCAATAAATTATTTCTCAGCAGTCAGACATTACACTCTGAAGCTATGTCTATGTTTTCAAGTGCATGTATATAGGTACTTGAAGAAAAGCATAGCTTAAACTTCTTTCTAAAAATAATGGAAACAACAGTACCGAGGATGGGGGATAAAAGTTTTCCCAACAGTCATGAATTAGCAAATTTCCCTTCAAGAAAGTTCATTTTGCTGAATAGAAAGAAAATAGGGTAGGGGTGTCAAACTCAAGGCCCATGGGCCACATGTGGCCCCTGGGGTGCTTAGATCTGGCCTGTGGGGCCACCCTGGAAACAATGAAGGACTGCCCCGCAGTGCCTCTCCCAGTGAAAACTGAGCCCTCTGCCATTGAAAACAGAGCTCAGGAGAGGGGGGGCTCTGTTTCCACAGAAAACAGAAATGTGCTTGTAAGTACACTTCCTTATATCTTTAACAGTTAAGTGTATTTAAAACTTAATTTCTGTCTTTTAGGCATACACAGCAACAAACACATAAAAAGCACTTGTAAGATATTTTCAATTATAGAGTCAAAAGAATGGAGCGATTGGAAGGAATATTGAAAATCATCTAATCCAGCTCCTTCACCCCAGGGCAGGAATTCCCCACTACAATATTTCTGACAGATGCTCAAATAGCCTCTTTTTAAATACTTCAAATGGAAAATCAACTAGTCTTGGTATGGTCTTGGTGAACTGCTCTTACTATTAGCAATTTTTTTCTTGATGGCCAAATAAAAAAAAATTCTTGTAAAATGCTCAGTTTGTGATCTATCAAGATCCTTTTGGGTATGGCTTTTGCTCAGTATTTCTGTTTGACAAAATCCTGCTGAATCTTAATACTTCCTAAACTGGTAAAATTTCATGAAATACATCACTGAATGCTTTGAAGTTGGGATACTGTGTCCACACTCCTGTGATCAATTAAAGTGGTATTTTCTCAGAAAAGAAGATTAATTTGACTTGCCATTACTTGTTCATCGTCCTGCCTAAATTATTTAGCTTTGGTTTTCTTCTCTTTTGAAGACAGGAAAATATTAGGTCTACTTCACACCTATCCTTTATGATCTTCAAAAGTCATAAGAAAGAGGTCTTGCGATGGTTTCTGCAGATTGTTAATGGTAGCTAGGTACATCTTATTTATTTTGAGTTGCTGTACCATACCTTCACACATTGTTTTAATAGGTCTGTTTCAACACAATTCCTCCTGGTGCTGAAGACAGAAGCAAAGTAAGGATCTGAGGTCTGCTCTTTCCCTTTCTCTTACTATTCTGCCAAGCTCTTAACAGCTGGTTCATTCCTTTCTTTTTCCTACTGACAAATGAGCTCTTTTTTTAGCAGTTAACTTTCTTTTACAAGTCTAAATTCATTTTGCACTTCAGCCTTTCTTACTTTTGTTTCTAAATTGGCCCAAAAGAAACAATGAAGTTTTTATCTTTTTCTTAGTATTCTGAAACATTTATGAAGCCCATTAAAACGAACCAATCCATGGTAGTTTTAAGTATTTCAGTGCATAATGAAAAAAAAAACCCTTTTAAATCAAAATAATGAATGTATTTCCATTTTTATATTTATCTTTGTATTTGGATAGCATTATATACTCTAAACTTAAATTTGCTGTGTTGCAACTTGCAACTCTTATTTTGACAACATGTTGACAAGCATAGTAATAATAATGAGAAAGAAGTCAGAACAGAATAAAGTTGGTAGGACTGTGCATGGGCAGCTTTCATTTTTTTACCTCTAACATGCAGTTCCGTTTAAATAATCCTAAACCTTTTCCACTTCCTTTGTTTACGTCATTTGAGGGAGGGAAGGAAAGGGGAGAATTTAAGTTAAAGCAGTGCTTTTCTTGTTTTCTCAAAAAACATATATGCAGCGACGGACCAAAGGGATTGGTAAATCGCAACGTTGGTTCCATTAGACGAGGACACTCAGTCATTTCCCGATTAACTAAAAGTAAAGTTTGTGCTTTCCTGCGAAGGGTCAAGAGATTATACCTTTGAAACCTCAAACTCAAGCTTCTTTTTTTCAAAGCAAGCCCAATCTTTCGAAAGTGTCTTCTTCGTCCAGCGTGCAGGCAGGCAGGCAGGCAGGCAGGCAGTAGCAGCAGCAGCGAGCGATAGTTCAGTACTGCCGCTCCTAATAATGTATGTGAATGCGGTAGCGGCGTCCCCGCAGCCTCTGAGCCTCTCTCCTCGCCTTGTAGCTGGAACTCCCGCACTGGGCTCTCGCTATCCTCGCTCTCTCTTCCTTGCTCGCTCGCTCGCTCGCTCCCTCTCTCCCCCCTCCCTTTCTCGCTCTCTCGCTCTCTCTTACACTGCCAGCCCCTGATGTGATGGCGAAGAAACCCCGTTGACAAGGCACTGCTTTTTCATGACGGTGAGTTTCCCTTTGAGTGTATTATAATTTTGTGATAAAAATTTCAAGGAAAAAAAAAACACACAACCTCCTTCCTCCCTTCCTTCGGGGAGGCAAAAGAGAGGGGGGGAAAATCTATCTCCAGACAGACAGAAAAGAAAGAGGAGCAAATTAACAACCAGGAGTTGCCAAAACCAGGATATTAGGTTTCAGCCCAGAGAGCTATTGGCTCTGGGGCTAGGTATATAAATATATATCTGGAGAGAGAGGAGAGGAGAGAGAGGGGGGACATAGGGAGGAAGAAGAAGGAGAAGAGAAAAGAAGAGGAGGAGGAGAGGAAAGGAGGAGGAGGAGGAGGGCGATTTTGCGCGGGTGGTGCTTGGTGGGCAGATGTTAATTCACATGGAAATGAAATATTTATTTCTTTTGCAGGAAGAGGCTGTGGTGGTGGCTACTGAGGGCACCTCCAAAATGTGATTCTTAAAGGGGGAGAGGCAAACAAGGAGGGAGAGAGAGAGAGAGAGAGGGAGAGCGAGAAGAGAGGGGGGGGAAGAGGACAGATAAGGTTTCAGGGCTAGGCTGATAGCTGCAAGGTGGGCGGCGGGAGAGGGTGGGGGGGCGGATGCCCCTCTCACGGAGGCCATGCAAATGTAGAGAGGAGGAAGAAAAGCCCCTCTTTTAATGACTCACTGATTGAGCCGGTTTAAAATTAGTTATTGTTTTGTTTGGGCTTTTTCCCCCCTCCTGGCCACCCCCTTGGCCGCCGAGAGAGGGAGAGAAAGAAAGTGTGCGTGAGTGTGTGTATGTATATGTGTCTGCCAGTGTGACTGAGGGTGTGTGTGTCTGTGAGGAAGAGGGGAATCAAGTGTGTATGTGTGTGTGTGAGAGGGAGAGGGAGAAAGAAAAATAATCTTTTCAAATCTCCTCCCTCTTTTTTTCCCCCCTCGTTTCTTTGCTTTTCTCTAAAGCTCTCTGGTCTGTGGAACACTTTTTCTTCCTCCTGCTCAGGAAAATGGAGGCGCTCCGTCTTCTCGCTCCTGGGCGGGAGGCTGCCGAGGATTTTTCTTTTCTTTTGCCTCCCCGGTTGGATTTGTTTTCAGCGACCATCTCTTGCCATCTCGTATTCATTTTCACCGCCTTTCTAGCATGGGTTGCGCTTTTTGACGGGGATTCTTTTTTTCCTCTTTAATTTCGTTTCTTATTACTATTTTTTTTTTGTCTCCAGTTTCCTCCGATTTCTTGTCTTTGCGTCATTGTTTCAAGGAATGGAAATGGTGATTTGTTTCGGTGTATGTAATTCTGGGTCGGTAGGATTTAAAATCCTTTTCGGTTGTAATTTGTTTTTTTAAAGCTGAAAGTATAATAAATACTCTACATCTGTAACAATGCTTTCGTTTTTGCCTTTCGAAGACTCTTGTTATCTGTATCTGGCATGGGATTAATCTTCCCAAAAATGATCGCGAATTGGTTTTGGTTAAAGACCTGGGGGGGGGGGGAGTGGAGGGAGAGAAATATATAAAAATGGATTGAAAATCCGACGGATCATTTTTAATGCGTTTTTTTTCTTTTTAATCGAAACGAAGTAGTTGAGTGGGCAATACTCTTAATAAGGGATGCAAGTACACAGTAGGTTTGCAGAAATGGTAGATTTTTGCTGAGAGAAGGACGAAGGAAACTCAGGCCTTTGTGTTTTTATCGGACTTAATATCATCCTTCCTAAATTGTATAATCTAGGAGAAGTTCCGAATTCAACATGCATTTCCAAAGCTGAGTCGACGGAGCCAATTTTTCCTCACAAGAGTCCCTTTTCTCGGTGCCGGTCTTGTGCCTCTCCGGCTGGAGGATCAGGGACAAGAGAAGATGGCGCTGCCTGGCCATCGGCCAGGATTTGTGGCGCAGTTTCTTCTCTTTCGTTCCCTGCCGCCGCCATTTTGAAATGCTTTTAATACGAGGCTTTCCCCTTCGGCTGGGGCGTCGTCTTCCTCTACTTCGTGGAGTTACTTTCCCTCTCTCAAAGTAGAGCAAAAATGGAAACGGGGACCTTCTTCAACTTTATGAAATGGTTTCCAAAGGGCTGAAATATCTTCTGCGACTCATTAAATTGTCTGGAGAGAAAATCGTACGGAGGTTGAGGGTGCCACGTATTTTAATGCTTTTAACAATTACAAGCCCGATTTCTTGTTCTATAGGACAACTAGTATTCGTTTTAAAATGTTCTGTGTTTAATTTCATTTACAAACTATCTTACGAAGAATACTGGTTGTTATGGGGACAAATGACAATTATTACCCCCGTTAAATGTTGTGAACTCCTTTTATAGAAATTGCCCTCTTGTGTTCCCCACCAGATTGGGAGGTAAATCCTGGAAATAGTCCAGCTTCGAATGTATAAATCACATAAGAGGAAAACATCTATGTGATGCAAGTAATTTAGAAAAGCAGCGTGTGATCTGTGGATTAAAAATGGAGGACCTTGGGAAATTGGATGGCCTTTCAAATACTTTTTTATAATTACACAATTTTACATGTGTCAATGAGGTCCTATTCCAGAAAACCTAAAACTTGACCACAGTTTTTCCTACCTTCCACTATCATATTTCTGTTTTGAAGGCTTCATAAAGGAGTAAAATATATTTATTTAAAACACAAGTAGTCTTAAATTCTGTAATCTCAGAATACTTAATTGAAGTGGTGGCAGGTTTTAATATAACTGGTTTTTTGTTTATTTTTTTAGATATTACATATCACAGGAAACAAAAATGGGGCAAACAGTAGTAGATATATTGCATTTCCCAGAAATTTCCTACTATTAAGTCTTTATTTTTCTCTTCTAATTTTTCAGAATTAATTAAAACATTTTGAATAAATGTAAGAAACGATTAATATTAGGAAATAATTGACTTGATAAGTTTAATGTGACAATAATGAAGTTAATTCCATCTATTTGTAGAGCCATTCATATCCTCAATGGAAGAAAGATTATTTGGACTTTGTTTATAATTATGTTTCATAATAAATAACTGATGCAATAAATAAATAAAAATAGTAGTTCTTCAGCAAAGTTCTAAGTGTTAGTGTTTATCATTAGGCTGCATCTTTCATTGCTTTTTGGCATTCTAAACTGGATAGTGCAGTTACCATTGCGCTTAGGCAATTGTTTAAAAGGGGTTTGTCTAGCACATTGGTTTAGTAGTTCTAATATATCTGGTGTAAAATATATTGAGTAACCAAGGAAAAAGATTAAATAAAAAAAATTCATATATATTGTTTAGTAACATTTCAGTTTTACTTCTACGAATTAATGTACATTTTTCTATATAATCCCCCTCTAGCCATTTAAAATATTGAATAGTTTAGTAAATTATTGTAAGTTCAATAAAATGACTTCCTTAAGTGTCATGAAAGAAAAGGATTTGTTATTTGGCAATTAATTTGAATGGCATCAAAGAAACTAACTTTGAAAGGAAACTGAAAAATTGTATTTTCATCAGGCATTTACCTTGTATACACACATTTTAGTTAAATATGTTTTGTTAGGCCTAGATTTATGCAGCATGCATATTTTTCAAACACTGAAAAAATGAGTTTCTGGGTATATTTATGATTATTTCCAGCAGCAGATCCAAGGATGCAGTATTTATGTTCAAAGGATGACATCTATTAATGTTTCCTCATGGTGCTAGAAACCACCTTGAATCTAAAAGCAAACCATACTTTCAACCAGAATTGTTTCTTTTTTCTAAGACTTAAAAAAGCTGTACATCATGTATAAAACATATATGGAAAGAAATTATGGCAGTTGGCTAGTAATGAGAACACCAGTTTATAACATATATAAATCTTGTCCATTTAATAATTGGCCCAGACTACTAAAACTAATTTACATACCTTTTATGAGATAGTGCTTAGTTGTTCTGGCAATCTTAGAGGAGTGCTGCTGCTTATTCAGATATATGTGAAGTTAACATTCACCCATATTCTCAATCATGGTTATAATTCATATGTAGCACAGGTGGTGTTCACAGTTTAGACATTCACAATCTTTTATGTCGTTTTGATAAACTTGAAGAAATTAGTTTATCAATTCATTGGGAAGGTCTAACTTCCTTAGAATAATAGCGCAACAGAAAAAAATCATTTTCAACCAGTTGTTTTAATTTTAGATTTATTTCTGAATAGTGTAATTTGTATGAAAGAAATTACAAAATTAAAAACATAAAATGTGTTGTTTTGATACTCTGCAATTGGGCTACCCAGTAGTGCTTCATATTCAAATCTAAAGAAGTTCTTTGATGTGTAGGAGAGGCCATACACACCTATCAATCTAAAGTTCTATACTGTGCAGCCCTAATCTGTTAGTCATAAATCTTGGTTTACAGCAGTTACTTTTTCATAGATGGACCCACCCACCCCACCAGTAAACAGTGTGGGAAATTTGAAATTTGGTATAATGGGAAGTAGGCATCTATACTTTATAAAGTAATCAATTCTGTTCATAACAATTTAAATTGCTTTGTTTCAAGTATAATAAAATATTGCTTGTTTTATTTTTATTCTCCCTTTTTAACTAGAATTTATCACTGATAAATGATCCCATTTGTTTTATTTTGTTACAAAACACAAGGATGGTTTGAAAGATTCAGTGTATTTGTAGATTATTGATATGAGCATGTGCAGATGATTTTTTTAAAATTGTATTTTGAATCTATAAAGAATAATATGGCAGTTGTTAACTGTTAACCAATCTATTCAACTTTCTATATGTCCCTATTCCAGTATATGAGCTGGGCAATTGCTGTAGCAATATACTAGGAAATGTATCATAAGGCCAATGGTATCATCTAGCTTTAAGCTCACAATCTAGAGAAGCTATAGACACTTATGTCTGCCACACTGTTTGTGAGGCCAGGACCATAAATGCAAACTAATGAAAAACCTGACAACTTCTCACAAATAAATTGTCAGGAATAAAATTAATATGCAAGAGGAAACAATATGTTCCTGATTTCCTGCGTTCCAGTGGAAATTACCAAAACATACAAGCACATTTAATATGTAGTAGGACCGATTGTACATGTACATTCTGCAACTTTTGAGGGGCAAAAAGCATTGTATTATAGTATATGAGCAATGCAGTAAGTGGAAATCTGATTAGGGAGTGGTTTCTGTACCTTTTGATTAAAGGAACACAAACTCGATATATATATAGAGAATCACATTCTTCATAGACGTGTCATTGTGTGTTCTTCCATCTATCCAAGTAAGAAAATAGTAATATTTGGTAGTTTTATATTTATTTTATATTTAAGCCAATGATTGAAAATATACATATTAATAAAACTTACACATATACTTCATAACACGGGAGACAAATTATAGACGTGTTTGCAATACTAATTTATCCTTGAAATACATGCAGTAAGCTATCTGGATTCTGAATCTAATGCAATGTCCATTGGTTAACATAATTTTATCAAAATAATATAATATCAAACAATTTCAAACTGCTGTAAGAACAGAATATAGTAACATTCTTGTATTTCAAAGAATAATTTGCCATATGAATATAGATGTATGGAATTATTGTCTAGAAAAAAGATTGGATTCACACTACTAAGCTATGTTTTTTTTTAAACCTGTTTCCTTTCATAAAATTTGGTTGAGTTACAATATGCTAAACCATTTCATGGTTTCAAATAAAATATGAAAATATATAGAGAGAATACAGTTGATCAGATTAAACATCCCTAAAGGGTGTTGTATATAAAAACCCTATAGAGATAAAATAAATTTGAGGAAAGAAAGAGAGATCCAGTTTGGTGTAGTGGTTAAGGTGCTGACCTAGAAACCTGGTAACTTGAGTTCCAGTCTTGCTTTAGGCATGAAAAACCAATTACTTTCTCTTAGCCAAGCTTCTAGAGTTGTTGAGGGGAAAGTAGAATAAGGAATATTGGTATGTTTGCCACCTTGAGTTGTACATGAAAAAAAATGGGATAAATAAAAAAATGGAATAGGGTGGATAGAACAGAAGGAACAAGTTGTATTTTGTGATAAATGTCAATTACTCCGTGTTCTTTTGCAACACTTTGCCTTGCAAAGTTGATGGCAGGAAAACAAGTCCAATTAAAACTATAAAATGCAGTTCTTCCTTAAACCATTTATCTGTTATGTAGCCATTACATTCCAGAACAAAATCCTAATTGTTACAAGATACAGGCACATGAGATAGTTGAGCTCATGTGCCTGGATCTCAATAGTTTAGGAAGGTAGATTAAATACCTATTTGCTCTGGCTTCCTTATGCCTTTAAGAACATTTTAGGTAATAAAGGCAGTACATGAGATATGAAGATGAAATGTTTTATTGGTTATGTTATTTACCTGCTTATATCCTTCATAATATATTACAATAGCTGAAAGAATATAAAGAGAATCTGAAATATAAGATTTCAACTTCACAGAGGATATTTTTGAAAATCATAGTCTGTGAACTACATGTTGATATGTCAACATCTGAGAGAGCTTTTGTACCTTTAAAAGATATGTTCCACCTTGTCACTGTCTGCTCTTCAGATGCTCTGGATTATACTCCATATTTCCCAACTATTGGAAAGATTTCATGAGAAAAAAATGGCAACAGTGATCAAAGTTGAAGCTATAAGATTCGATTGGAAGATGGAAAGCATGTTTGAAAATGTGGAATGTACAACTAGGAGACAGTTGTAGAATTCTCTGAACAAAGCATCTGGATGCACTTCAGGTGATTTAGGATCAGTCATGGACATACTATGGCACAATGAGCATGAATCGGAAGAAAGGCAGTACTGTTAATTCATTTAGATGAAATAGAAAAATATTGTATTGCATTAGAAAATAATGCAATACATATCTGAATTTGGCAAAGCTCTTCAGTTAGAAGAATAGAATGGGCAAATGCACTTAGATTTGGGAATTATTTGTTGTGAGCCATCTAACAAACCTAACTGGTGCACCAAATAGCACAAACAATTCATCTCGTAAAGCTGGAAACACTTACACACACCCAGCACTGCATTATTTATAATATTGTGTGTTTCAAAAATCAATTAACAGTATAAAGTTGTGAATTAGCTAAAATGCAGTAAAAACAAGCCATTCACAGGCTAAATAAACAATGGAACAGACACAAAAAGATCAATGTGTAGAATATCATTCAATTTAGGTCCGCAATGACTACAAAACAAACGGGTAAATATTTTTGGGGTGGTAACCATATTGTATTTTGACTTTTTTCCATGACAATATTTTGGGGAGGAAAAACTGAAAGTACCAATACAAATTGGAATTGACATCTAATCTGGATCAGACTTCATTTCTGTTTTTAGGCTGAGGTCCAGAAATAGGACACATACCTAGCTTGGATTACAGATACAGATTAGTGGTAGAAGTAAACATGTATCCTAATTCTAACCCATTGCATTCATCAGCACACATTTGAGGGATTGGGAGGATTTTTGGAACAGATCTAAATAGTTCTTCAGAGGTGTTGTGGAGAAGGGCAAGAGTAACTCTTAATAAGGAAAATTAGATTCCATATTACTGGATGTAGCCTACTACGTATATAGTCACCTTTCAGTACAATAAATTAACATGATAAAAGCACTTTCATGGTAAATATATTTTGTAATTTCTTACATAAAGAATCTTTCATAAAAAGATAATTTGATGTGTATTTTATGATACAATATGAATACTTTATTTTCTTCTTAGTTGTCATGGATGATGATGATGATGAAGCCTGTCTCTTTGATCTTATTGGGTAAGATTTTATTTTAGATACCTGTCCTTGAAAAATATTCAAAATTCATTTTAAAAGGAAAGCAATTTTGATAAGCAACTTTAGTTAAAACATTATCCTCTGAAGCATAATTTTATTTCACAATAAATAAATGATCCCCCCCCAGGAATCTGGATTTAAAATTTTCAAAAGGAAGTAGGGAAGATTAATTTTTGTAATTCCCCTTTATTTCCTGCAGCTTCTAGTATTTCTTGCCATTCTTCACTGCTCCAGATGAGTTTTTAAAGTAGTTTTTTAGGGGCACATTAAGCTGCAGATGCAGAACTGGTGAAAAGAACTCATTTATTATGAGACCAGTGTTCTTTCTGCAGAGCATTCACCTCTGCTTCTCATAAATGATGAAAATGAAATAAAAATTGTATTAGTTGTTTATATTTATTTCCTATCATATTTTCAACTTTTTCAATTTTAATTACTTGAAGTGGCTCGAATTACTTAGAATTTACATATCAAATCATAGTCTATAATCAATAATGCATACATAAATCATTTAATCAAAATTATTCAATTTCTATAAAAGATAATCTTAAATTTAAGATCAAACCCATTCACCAAATGAAAAGTAAAAAAAAAAAGAATATACAGAGGTAAACATCCTGTGTTGTCTGTCGAACCTAGGTTTGCCAACTTCAGCTGAAAATCCTGGAGATTTCTTCCATCCCCATAAAGATGTGTGTACAACATACTTGTATATGCACACATGCATGTTTTTATGAATAAGTTTCAGACATTACTTTTCAAAAAGGCATGAATAAGTTCACAGACCAATCTGATATGCACAAATTGACCTGTCTTCCAAAAAAGAGGAAAAAAAGAAAAAGAAGATTGTAAAAATATAAAAAAAGATAGTTGTAATAGAAAGGGCACGGAACAAAACTGTATGGAGAGAAGGCACAGAAATACAGTATGGTAACTGACAGGATGGGAAAGTAGAATGAGGCAAGCCCTGTTTAGACATTAAACATAAAAATTCACTAGGGAAGCTCCTCTCAAGTAAATAATTTTTCAGACTAATTTTTATAGGCTTCTATGATTTTATCAGCAAAATTGGCATCTCTACAGATTGCCACCCATTCATTTGCTTCTGTTCTTATGAGTATGCAAAACAAACATAATGTAGAACAAGCCCTTCCTCCTCCTAATTTAATATTATTTAAGAAAATCACGTTCATATTGGAAAATATTTTCATATATATTTACATATTTGCATCCCATTTTTTTATTTTCATCTATTTTAAATATAAAAAAGTGAAATCTAAGTTCTTTTAAACCTAGGACATGACTTAAAGTATGATAATACAGTAACCTTATAAAAATTATGTTGGATAGAAGATTGTTGGGGATTGTATACCTCATACAGAATTCCATGGAACAGAAAAACAAATACAAGGAAATAAATAACATGTTGAGAATCTCCCCAAATTGTTTGTATGTGAGTTTAAATAAGAGTCACCTAGTGAATTAATCTTTCTTTCTGAGCACATAGCAGGCAATGGATGGTAACCTGAATTTGGTTAATGATTTGGAGGTTGTAACTTTTTTGCTCTAGCAGATTTCATTTATAGAAGACTGGCAACCAATGAAATATATTTGGCTGAAAAATTCACCATATAAGATAGTAGTTTTTATTACCAATACTGATTATAATTTGCTGTATTATTTATACAAATACTGTATTAAAATTCTCTTGGTCGTATGAAATAACATAAACCAAGAGATGAAAAAGATAAATGTAAACAAATAGTTTCTATTTATAAGCAGATTTATATATTAAATATAAATATGTCCTCAGGTCAACTTCATCTCTGGGTGGTTACAAAGTCACAACCATGCATTGGGGGAAGGGGAGTAACAATATGAAAGGTTTTTTTTTCTTTTCGTTTCAGCTTTCTGGGATGTTATTTGATTTCCCAGTTTAGCCTACAGTCCTACTATTCCTTGGTAGTTCCCATCCAAGTGTTAACATGGTTCAAATCTGCTAGCCTTCAAAGTCTACAGGAGAAATACCATGTGCTGCTACTTATTGAAGCAATTTAAATTTTAGCAACTTTTATGTTTTAAAATGCTTTAATGTTTAAAATGGCCCATCTCACTTTTCTTGTTTATGTATGTTTTAGAGATCCACAGGCACTGAATTACTTTCTACACGGAGGGGGTAGTAAATCTGTAAGTTATTTATGTTATCTTATGTACATTTAATTCTGTTAACCATTTTTCAGGGTTGCTAGATGTGTGCCCACAGAATCTTAAAGCAAATTCAGTGACATGCAAGGATTATCACAGCAAACTAGAAATGTGGGGTTGCAGTTCTGCATTTTCCCCCCTTTCCGTTTAAAAGAATTTTTTGTCCATAATGAGTGCCCAATGAGTGGTAATGTAAAAGAGGTAGTCTACATGTTAGCACTTTTCAAGCAGAGAACTCTCTTTGAATCTTTCTGAAGCTACAATAGTTTCCTGAAGTTGGAAAGAATAACCACAATTGTTGATGGAAAGGCAGTGGGAGGAAAAAAATAATGTTGGATTTTAGCACTTAAGGGTCAGACTCTTATTAGATAATTAGGAAAATTGTGCTCTAAATGTATTGCTCTTAGGTTAAGACTATTTATTTGTGTTGTCACAGAGCAGTGAAGACTTGAGTAACTTAGGATATTCTGCAGCCAACTCAAATTCCATTTTTGCCAATACCAGTGTAAGTATAAAGAAAAAATATACAGTTATTTGCCTTTTTTATATTATATGTAATTGAATGGAATAAAAATAGTAACTGATTATCTTATAAGATCAAATACCTATGTTGTCCATATATATACTACTATTTTTATTAATGATATTAATGAATAGTTATTCTCCCAGATTTTGATTTCACAATATTTATACACCTGAAATGAATTGCAGTTGGAAGCTATTCCTTCCCCAAAGTATTTAGTTTTGTGAATTCTATTCAGCCCACATAAGCAAATTGTTGGAATTCAGAAACCGAGCAGTTATCTAGTTAGAGTACAAGAAAATTTTACCAAGAAAAGTGGTAAATGTGTTAGTAAAATTTCTACTACTTCCTCTCTGTCTATTAGAAAGAATTATGAGACAGATAGAAGTGAGCCAGAATTACCTCTTGATATACGCTAATTACCTGTTAATATAACCTGATCTGTTACAGCAGGATTTGTAACTCAGTTGAACTCATAATATATTGTTTTTTTCTTTATCGCTTCTAGTTTTACAATTCAGACATAACAGAGTCTAACAAAGAATAAAAATTGATGACCTTCTATTCTCTGGACATGCTAGCTAAATAGTACAGGTTGAGATGATGTGTATTGTGCTTTACACTTCAAGGGTGTTTCAGACTGCATTTAGGCACCCACATAGCACTTAAACAAAACATATATTTTCCAGAGCTTATGCTGCAGTTACAGAGGGCAGCTGTGTGGTCCTTGGAGAAGACCAAGCTGCTTTAAGGAGTTGCCATAAAATTCCTGTACGTACTCTGGAGTAGTTCTTTCCTTCAGATACAAAGTGTAATTTCATGACATGACAAAGCCCTAATGTTTAATGTCATGATAGATTTGCAATTAGATAAAAGTTTAACATGATAGTGTGCTTTGTTATATATATATATATTTATAGCGTACATATTATTAGGATGTACAGAGATGTTTTAGATCTGGATTTCTGGGAATAGTTTGATCAGCTGTACATTACTTCAGTCTGATCTGATTGGCTCCTGAATCAACTTCATATTTTTCTCTAAATAAAAATATAAAATGTAAACAGCTGCAGCTTTTTAATGATCATATAAAGTAGATAATATGCTGCCAGTGCCTTAAATAACTACAGACTGTAGTTGTAAATGTGCTGCAACATTCAAATGATCAAATAGAAAGGCTAAGAAAGAAGAGAATATTCTGCTCGGTTACATTAAGCCCTTGCCTTAAATTTATACATTGTGCATACCAGTATCTTTTTTCTGTTCTGAAATGGGGTAATTAAAAGCAGACTTGTTCGATTTGGCATTAGAGTTTCTTGTTTGTGGATTCGGAGCTCTCAGGCTACTTCTAACTAATCCTTCCCAGGACCTCTGTGGGAATTAAATGATACCCACAGAGGTATCACACAGCATACCAACAATACTGTCTGAGAACCTTGTTGAAAAAATGTTAGGATTATTTCACAGTGTTGCACAACAGTAATGTTTCTTGTTCTAATAATAAACCTGAGAAAAGAAAAATAATTATAGTGAACTATGCTGTACATTTGGCACTTTAAAAAAAGATTGAAGAAAATTTATTGTATTTTTTCCCTTTCAGAGCTCTGATCCTAAGTCATCAATCAAAAGTGTTGGTGGTCAACTTGGAGAAGGGTCTAATGATGGACTACAGTTGCCAAGTACTCTTCAGTTTCTTGATGATGAACTTGAATCATCTCCATTGCCTGATCTTAGTGAAGATCAGCCTTTTGACATCCTCCAGAAATCTTTGCAAGAAGCTAATATTACTGAGCAGACTTTGGCAGAAGAGGCTTATTTGGATGCTAACATAGGCTCCAATCAACAGTTTGCACAAGCACAGCTTCATTCTTCCTCATCAGCATCTTTTACTCAGGCTTCTAATGTTTCTAATTACTCAGGTCAAACGCTGCAACCTATTGGAGTTACTCAAGTAGTACAGCCACCAGTTGGAGCATCTTTTACAAGCAATACAGTTGGTGTGCAACATGGCTTTATGCAACATGTGGGGATCAGTGTTCCCAGTCAGCATTTGTCAAACAGTCAGATTGGTAATTCTGGACAAATACAGCTAATTGGTTCATTTAGTAATCAACCTTCTATGATGGCCATAAATAATCTTGAAGGATCTCATATTATATTGAAGGGTGGTGGTCAACAAGCACCTGCAAATATGAGCGGTGGACTTTTGGTTCATAGACAAACTCCTAATGGCAATTCATTGTTTGGCAATTCAAATTCAAGCCCAGTAGCACAACCTGTAACTGTTCCATTTAATAGTACAAATTTTCAAGCATCTTTGCCTGTACACAACATCATTATACAGAGGGGTCTTGCTCCAAATTCTAACAAAATTCCCATCAATATTCAACCCAAACCAATTCAGATGGGACAGCAAGCTACTTACAATGTAAATAGTTTAGGAATACAGCAGCATCACGTACAACAAGGGATTCCCTTTGCTTCATCAAATTCCCCTCAGAATTCAGTAGTTGGCCCACATATGTCTGTTAATATTGTTAGTCAACAAAATTCAAGAAAACCAATTAATCCCCAAACAGTAAGTAATGCCAGTGGTAGCATTGTTATCCATTCTCCAATGGGACAACCTCACACGTCTCAGAATCAGTTTCTTATACCCACAAGTCTGTCTGTAAATCCCAATCCAGTTCATCATGTCCAGACTGTAAATGGACAACTGCTTCAGAATCAGTCTTCACAACTTGTTCCTAGCCAAGTATCCACTGAGCATGTTATGTTAAATAGAAACTCTACAAATATGCTCAGAAGTAACCAACCATATTCAGGACAAATGCTGAATAATCAGAATGCTGTACAGTTAGTTTCTGGTCAGACTTTTGCTCCTTCTGGAAACCAGGTTATAGTCAACCATGGAACTTCTCAAATTGTTGGTGGTCAGATTCCGCTACAACAATCCTCTTCCGCTGTATTACATTTATCTCCAAACCAAGGAAACCTTTCCCAAGGCAGAACAGGATTTTCAGCAGCATCTCCTGGACAGGCAACTGGTTCAAATATATCTTCAAGTAATCGTTTTACTGTTGTGAGTTCCTCTGCTACAGTACATCCAAACATTGGCTCATCAGTTCAGTCTGTAGCTTCAAGTGGAAGCTTTGCTGGAGATCAACTTACACAGCAAAACAGAACTCAGTTATCAGTCAGTGTATCACATCGACTTCCAGTTTCTTCATCAAAACCTGTTAGCACTTTTAGTCACACATCAATAACCCAGCCACCATTTTCGTTTGGACAGGTATGTTTCACAAGAACAAAAATATTCCGTACACTTAGTTTCTTTAATGATGCAGGATTGGATATGATCATGCATCCTGTGCTTCTAAATATTAAGCAG
Source organism: Pseudoxenodon macrops (assembly GCA_032467955.1). Lineage (NCBI taxonomy): Eukaryota > Metazoa > Chordata > Lepidosauria > Squamata > Pseudoxenodontidae > Pseudoxenodon > Pseudoxenodon macrops. Next base: position 51,915 of record JANHFT010005602.1, read on the forward strand.
TATTTTGAAGTAACTTTGCTGTTTTATTGACACAATAATACCAACTTTCTTTCCCTCCCATTTACATGGAATTATTATTTTGATTAAAATGTGGTTTCATAGAAATAAGGTTCATTACTGGCTTAGATGTATTTTAATGTAAAACTATAAGCTTCAGGTGATAATGAACTACAATGAATGTCAGAATTCGATGAACTCACTTCTATTTTAAATTTAATTGCAGTTTATGAGTTGCTTTATTTTCATTAATCAAAGGCAAGATTAACCACAGTTTGGGATTTCAGCATAATGATATTTTGTGTTAAAAATGGAATTTAAATGGATATTTCCAATTTACTCTCACATACTCATTAAAGAAGGCATAGTGCGGAATAGATGATTCCAGGCTTACTGTGGCTTGCTTTCATCATGCTAAGTAATAGTTTAGTCATAAACTTTGTGATATCTGAACTAACTACTGAAGCTAACAAATGTCATTTGTAATTTGAATATGGCGAATGAATAAAGCATTTATATAAAAATGATACAGGAGAAATAAGGACTTGGTATGGACTCCATACTTTGCTCCAATTCAATTATAAATTATAAAGATTTAGGATGTAAGTTGAATATTGGAGTATAAGATGCACCTTAGTTTTTTGGGAGGAAAATAGGGAAAAAACCCTGTCTACCAGGTATTCATCTGGCTAGTGTCCTTAGTCTGGTCAGCTTCAGCACGTTATTTTATCCCCTGGTTAGGGCTGAAAAAAAGCTTCTAAAGCACAGCTGATAGAAGCAATGAAAAAAGCCTGTAAAGACTTAGGGCTGAAAAAGAAGCTGCTTTGGAGCAGAGGTGGGTTCTGAATCTTACTGCCTGTTCGCTCAGGGTCGCGCCTTGAGCGCATGGGCGGCAGTCAAAAACTAGCTTCTGTGCATGTGCAGAAGCAAAATCCAAGATGGCGGCACCCATGGAGACACCGACAGCACCGGCTTTGTGATGTCATTGCGGAATTACTACTGGTTCTATAGAACTGGTAAGAACCCACCTCTGTTAGAAATGTATATTTTGTATCAGTTTATGGAGACGTTCTGGAGGCCCAAGCAAAGCTTTTGAAGCATTCAGTGGTTTCCTAACCACTGGTTTACATT
>JANHFT010005603.1:10553-21408 GCA_032467955.1 Pseudoxenodon macrops
AATAAAATAAATAAAATAAATAAAATAAATAAAATAAATAAAATAAATAAAATAAATAAAATAAATAAAATAAATAACTTGCTTCGGCAGTACAAATTAAAACTCCTACCAGTGGCCTACCAAAAGGGTGGGAAATACCTAAGCAAGGAATACCTTTGATTGACTAAGCTTCTGAATCTGCCATGTGTTTTCTGACAATAATACAACACAGAATGAGATAGGCCATGTCAACAAAATGAAAAGACTGGCATTGGGTGAAGGTTCTAGATAAGGCCATTTCCAGAGTTTAGTTACACTTTGAATGTCATCCCTCAGGAGAAACACAAACTGCTACCTGTGGCTCAATGTGCTAAGTAAACCTAACTAGAATATGATCGGAGAAAACAAAAGTTATTATTAGCCTTTTGAGACAGGTCCCGTGAGGAAACAGTGTGCTGCAGCTGCCAAAAAAGCCAACACAGTCCTAGGCTGTGGGATAGAATCAAGATCACATGAAGTGTTAATACCACTCCATAAGACCACACTTGGAATATTGCATCCAGTTTTCGTTGCCACGATATAAAAATAGATGTTGAAACTGTAGAAAGAATGGAGAGAAGAGCAACAAAAATGATTAGGGAACTGGAAGCTAAAACATATGAAGAGCCTCAGTGGCGCAGTGGTTAGATTGTAGTACTGCAGGCTACTTCTGCTGGCTGCTGGCTGCTGGCTGCCTGCAATTTGGCAGTTCAAATCTCACCAGGCTCGAGGTTGACTCAGTCTTCCATCCTTCTGAGGTTGGTAAAATGAGGGCTCAGATTGTTGGGGGCAATATGCTGACTCTATATCATTTAGAGAGGACTGTAAAGCACTGTGAAGCAGTATGTAAGTGTAAATGTTATTGTTATTTATAATATATTATATGGTTACATTAATATAACCATATATCGGTTATGTCTAGTTTAGTGAAAGGAAAAACTAAGAGTCACATGATAACAGTGTTCCAATATTTGAGAGGCTGCCACAAAGAAGAGGGCGCCAATCTATTCTCCAAAGCACCTGAATGCAGGTTAAGAAGCAATGGGTGGAAACTAATCAAGGAGAGACTAAAGGTAGAACTAAGGAGAAATTTCCTGACAGTTAGAACAATTAATTAGTGGAACAACTTGCTTCCAGAAATTGTGGATGCTCCAACACTGGAGGTTTCTAACAAGAAATTGGACTGCCATTTGTCTGAAATGGTATAGGGTCTTCTGCTTGAGCAGAAGGTTGGACTAGAAGACCTCCAAGGTCCCTTCCAATTTTCACATCCTGAACATAAACTGTTTCAACTTCTTCCCTCAAAACGATGGTACAGGGCATTGCATGCCAAAACAACCAGACACAAAGACAGTTCCCCCCCCCTATCACTTTGCTAAACAACCAATTCCCACAAAACTGTCTTATACCCTGCGATATCAAACCAACTAGTTGGGCTGTGTTACTATTATCCTTCTCATCTTTCCCATTACCTATTTCTTTAACGTCTTATGATTATAAATTGTTGTTTGTATCCTATGATTTATGTTGATTGTTTCCATTTGTTATCTTTCCATCTTATGATTTGTTTGTATTTTATGGTTATGTTGTTTCTATTTAATATCCAATTATTATTTACGTTGATTGCTATTTAGTATCCTATGACTATCACTGATGATTGTATTTTATGATTTATGATGATTGTATTTTATGATTATGATCATGATTTATCACTTATTGCTTGTGTGTACACTGAGAGCTTATGCTCCACAGACAAAATTTCTTGTGTGTCCAATCACACTTGGCCAATAAATAATTCTATTCTATTCTTATGCTGTTATTCTGTTAAGGGAAGTCACTTTATTGTTCCAAGAAATAATATCAGCATCTATCAGAAACTCTACCAGAATTTCTTCCCCTTCTATCAAACAGGTTCAAGGTGGGGTTAATCTGAGCTTCTTTCTCCTACTTATCACTTGTCTAGGAGTGAGTGGTGTCTTATTTCACCTTGACTGTTCCTGCATACCTTCTTCAAGGCTATTCATTTGTACCTCTACAGTACCAGGTAACTTAAGCTGTAAAATATAAACTCATTAACCAAATGTTGTACAACATTTTTGTGAAATGTTTTTTTATGCATTTATTTTAGCTTTCTTGCTGATTCAAATTTAAAAAAACCACCCAATTGTGATGATGACTGCTAATTAATAATTACCAATACATCCTACTACCATGTTTCCCTGAAAATAAGACAGGGTCTTATTTTCTTTTGACCCCCGAAATAAGTGCTTTGCCTTATTTTTGGGGAGGTCTTATTATTTTTGAGGTGCAGGAAGTGGCAAGCGTGGTCACCTCATGTCTGCTGCTGTGTTTTGGGGAGGGCTTATTTTCAGGGAAACAGGGTAGCAGTAGACTCGGAGATGAAGAGAAAGGGCTAGAAAAAAATGTGATTGTGTGCTTGCACCCACATGTAGTCACATTCACTGGTTTTGTTCTTTTCATCCAGTGTTGCAAGTATTCAGTCCCTCAGGTGTGTTATTAAAATTCCAATTTCCAGGTAATAGAGCATCATTTGACACTATATGATACCACGTTGTGGTTCTTACTATCCGAGAGGCCCCGTGTTAGAAAATCTGCAAAGAAATAAAAAGAAATGGTTCCTTAGCAACAGGAACTCTCTGTGAAAGAAAAAAAAATAGATACCAGTAATTGTCTTTCTTCTTTTCTCTCTGTTGGCCTGGTGCGCTCAATGTACTTGAAGCTTTTTAGACCCATTCTCAAAATATTTATGCGAATAATATGAAAAATAAAGGAAATTGTTTCATATCAAAGTACCGACAAAGTAACTTCTATGAGCTTTAAATACTTTATCCTCAAAATTGACACGGTGCATCTTACTGTCTTCTGAAAGTGTCTATATTAAAATGATTTTAAAAGTTATGCTTCAGCATGTATTTGCACATTTTATCCTACAGTGGTGCAGTTTTATTCCTCTCTGGTACCTGCACTTTCAGTAAGCAAGGCATAATAATAGGACAAATCACCCAAAAATAAACTTCATGATGCCCTTATAGATTATAATAGGGTAAAGTCAGGTGTTCCTGCAGATTTTTACTCTGCTTGTCATTGCTAACTATAGGGGGCAGTGGTCATCTCCATTTCAAGGCCATTGAGCCATTGAGTCAGCAATGTCCAGACATTTTGGTGGTCATGTGACCAGCTGATGTCACAGAGTGCTGTTAACTTCCCACCAATGTGGTACCTATTTATCTATTCACATTTGCATGCTTTCGATCTGCTAGGTGGGCAGGAGCTGAGTAGAGAACAGGAACTCACCCCATTCTGTGGCACTCAAGTCTCAAACCCAGGCTGCCTCTTTTCCAGCCAGTGTCTTAACCACTGAGCCACCACACCACCTTTTGTAGATTATAATGGTGTTCTATAATTCTGTGATATATCCACATCTTGAATGCTGGCTACATTTCTGCTCATCATGTTTGGAAAAGGATAAAATAGAATTGGAAAAAAATAGAGAAGAGGGGAACCAAACTTATTAGAGGTCTCAAACACTTTTCTTACCAGAATGATTTTTAGCTGAGAGAAGAGGGGGCTGAGGAAAACATAATTGTTTGTCATAAAGAAAGTGATCAAACAAGAGTTGTTTTCTTCTCTTCTTTTAAAATACTAATGAAACTGATTGGAAGGAAATACAGAAGAATCATGGAGAAGCACATCTTCAGGTGCTCCTAATTAACCTGTAGAAACAACTTCCACATTACATAGTAACCACTAACTTGGGGAGCTTTGAAAGAAGATGGGATGAATTGATGGGGAATGGGCCTCTCAAGAGCTGGTCTGGAAAACTCAATGTTCCTTCCACATGGAGGACGTCTGTCAGCCTTTCAAGTAGACCAGACAGGAAACACAATCAGATGATTAAATTCAACTTTATTTTAAGGTTACATTAACATAACCTTGCAAATCTGAGAGTGCAAATTTCCCACTGTCTCTTTTTACCACATGATGAAATAGGATCATTTCTAAATTTCTTTCTCTGCCCATTATTCAGTCGTGGCTCTGCCCCCTTCTTTTATCTAATCATTTCCTAGGTGGCAACTCTTTCCCTAATCTACCAAGGCCATTCCCACAGACTATTACGCAGCAGAGCTTCCAATGCAAGCTGCAGAGGAACAGTGAATGTGTTCATTTCTTAGTTATGAGTACTCCAGAGGCATCAGATTGACCCATGTGAGAAACATTTTGTACTAAACCAGGGGTTCCAAAACATTTTTGTACTCTGCACCCCTAGAACACTTCTAGCACCCCTTAAAAATAAATAATTATATGCATATAATTATACATAAACACTATAATTTTAAACTTCTAAACCCAAGTTTTCTCATCCTGTGGAATATCATCTTGAACCCCCAGAGGGTGTAAGCACCCTGAGCTAGGGGCCCCTGGACTAAGCAGAAGACCCAATTCAGGACTATTTTTTATTAATTTATTTTTATTTAAGAAAATGTATATGGCTGCCCAACCCACTCTCAATGACTCCAGGCAGCGTGTAAGAATGATAGAAAAACAACACCAGCACCCCGCCCTCTTCTGGTGACAACAATCTAACTAAGCACTTGATGGGCTCCAGGGATGGTATTTACTTACTTTCTCTACTGGTTTGCAAATGTGAGTACAAGCGTGCACATACGTCCTGTCCACATATGCGCCCAGCATTCCACGCATTCACCTGACCTCAAAAACGTGCCTAAATAGCAGGGGTGGGTTCTAACTTACCTTGCCGCCGATTCACTGCCTCCCGTGCCGTGTGCGTGTGCCTCGTGGGCGTACGCATGCCTCATGGACGCACACATGCGCAGAAGAAAAAAATGGCCAAAAATTAAAAAAATTATAAAAAGCCCAAAAAGATGGCAACGCATACTCAGCTTCTGCACATGCGCAGAAAAAAAAAAACTGACACCCCTCCCCCCAAAAAAGATGGCGGTGTCCATGGACCAGAAACGGCTCCTTGATGTCACCAGCGGCTTACTACCTACTCGGTAGAACTGGTCCGAACCGGTAGGAACCCACCTCTGCTAAACAGGATGGCATAGAGCTGGGGTGGGTGGGCAGGCCCACCTGCGATTTCCGCTACTGTTTGAGTGAACCGGTCCAAACCAGCTGAATACCACCTCTGATTGGGCTCCATCTCACTCTGGAGTGACTAGGCCCATTTGCAGGCCCATATCTTTACAAGAGTGTCACGCTGGCATCAATTTTATCTTCACAGGGAAGATGGTCCACAAGGAGGGAGCTACCATGGAGCCACCATGGAGAAACCCCTTTTCTGAACCCTCCAGATGGACCCCCTTTAGGAGAGGTCACCCATAACTTTCCCTGCCTTCCCATTTCAAACTCCAATTGTGGAGTGTGGAAAAAAGAGGGAGAAAAAGAAAACCTGAGAGGAGAATGGATTTTTTTTAAAGGTGAAATATAGCATTTAGGCCTTCCCTAGTTTGTATGTAGCTATTCTATTTCAAAAAGCCTTGTATAACTGATTTTTATATTATTTTTTTGCAACTATTGGAACTGGATCAACTGCTCCCTAAAGCAAGATACATATATAGTACCCGAAGGTGGCATTTTGCTGGTGGGTGAAGATGGACTTAATTACTAGATGAAAAAAAGAAGGAGAAGGGATCGGCATGACAGCATTGTAGTCATCGTCGGTGGATGGCAAGAGTGCAGAGAAAGCTCTTGAGATGGCAGCTGCAGACAGTTCAACCTGTCTTACACGCTCCTTGAGGCGTGACTATGGCAACAAGTGACTGAGGGAGGAAGCCTCTTCCTTGGAAGAGAAGCTGTCCGCCTCACTCGGTGTTGCTGGACGACTTTGCACAGAACAGACAGTTTTACTCATCTCGAAAACTTTACATGGGGAAGCATTTGCATAAAATGGAAGTTATATAAGCCAAATCTTATGTAACCCCGGAAGCTCTGGTATATTAAGCTAAATATATCCAATATAGTATATTAAATAACTCCTGTTCAACTTCCTAATCTTCATAAAACTTTAAGGCTGCACATGGTAGTTAAAAAAGGTGCCAAGTCATTAGCTTTGCAATGTTATTAAACCTAATATGTTTCTTACTGAAGCAGCAGATCGAATGTGCTGCAGGTTTAGGAGAACTGCTTCATTGGCATAAGAGAAGCAAAACAGCCTTCTAAAAACTAGCTGGTTTGGTGGTCCAAGACCACCAATGGCACTTCCAATAACCAGAAGAAAGTTCTGCACCTTGGTTTCACAGAGCTTTACCTAGTAAAGGTTGTGGCTGCAGGGAGAATACCATTTTATAATTTACTGGGCTGTGTATGGTTTTCATTTTTATTTGTGGTGTTCATGTTTTAAACCGTCAGGAAGCTTGTAGGAGTTGAGCAACCTGGAAAAATAGGAACTAACCAACTAAATAACTCAGTAAACTGTTAAAAGCCCACAATGGGGCAAGAAAGGGTGCAGAATGGGCCTCCCATGGCCTGTTTTTGCTCCCAGGGGGCTGCAGCGAGACCTACTAGGCCCAAAACTGGGAGTGGATGTGTGTGGCGTGCTTCTTCCCCCCACGGCTCATTTTTGCTCCCAGGAAGTTTCAGGGAGGCCTTCTAGGCCCAAAATGGGGTACGGGGGCATCCCTTGGTGCCCATTTTTGCTCCCAGGAGGGGTGCAGGAGGCCAAGTGTGGCCTGTCACACTCCCTGGCCAAGCCCACCCAGCTGGTCATTAGGGCAGAGAACCGCTTGTTAAATTATTTGAATCCCACTACTGATTGTAGTTATCCTCAATAAGAAAAGAACTCTAACCTGTGGGAAGGAAATTATACCAGTGTCTTATGCTACAAGTCCATGCACCCATTTCAACTTTAGACAGCTCTGCCTTGCTTCATAATACTGCATTTGGAATTCAAGGGGCTGCCCGGAATATAGGACTTTAGACTGGACCTTTTCATGAGGAGTAAAGGAAGTGTAAGGTTCCAGCTGGGCATCAAAAAGTAGTTCTGCGGTGAAGGTAGCTTCAATGCTGCTACTTTGGTGAAGTGATAAGCTTGAATTGCGGCCACTATTTTTCCACCCCAGTGGTTTGTATGATATAATTTTGATGTGCCTTTGGTGGAGCTTTGTAAAACAATGGTCAAATATTTAAAAGATTTCACTTATTCAATACCCTGGCCATTTATCCTCCAGGTATGCAGTTTAGATCTCTTTGCAAAACTATTTTCTTTCCCTTCCCCCCCCTTTTTTTTTGCCAAGGTACAACTGTGTCTGTAATCAGCTGCAAGCAATAACATTGTTAATCTCATTTTATTCCTCCTTCTGATGGCTTTCTGTTGGAAGAGCAATCACTCGAGACCTATTATCTCTTGTCATTTTTGCTTTTTAGAATTTACAAACATGCATGCCTAACAATATACTGTGCTCTTACGACAGGCAGCAAAACTATTCCAACTGCATTGCATTTTGAAAGTGTGCAGCTGTTATCAGGCACAGGTGCACGCAGTCTTGTTGCGTTTACCAGGGTCAAACTAGAGGATTAAGCAGGGATAAGACAAGAGTGTTAAAAATTTGGCAAAGGAGCCTTCTGAGCCCTGGCAATTTAGGCAGTTACTATATATGGGGAAAATGATAAAGCAACAGAACATGATGAGGAAATATAAAAAGAGAATGGTATTTTTTTTGCCCTTAGCTATAATATATTTAAAGTATTTTAATCCCACCTTTTATATATATAGTTGGTCAGTTCAAGACAGCAAACATATCTAATACTCTTTCCTTCTCCAATTTTCCCCACAAAACCCACACTGGATTATTAGTATTCATTCCCCACCCTGTAGCCAAAAACCAGCAAATTGATATACTATATTTTCCTCACATTTCATCTGCAAAACTGCAGTCGTATCATTTATCTTTTTCTGTTTCTAACTATTTAGGGAAGATAAATGTTATGTGCAGTGTGATGTTCAGAAGTCACTGAAAACTTGGCTGCTCTCCCTGGTCCTTGGGCAAAGTGGTAGTTGAAGTAGTTGTTATATAACATTTTTGCATTCTGGATGTCTATGATCTGCTTCTTGTTGTACTGTATTTTACTTTTCTTAATAGTAAATTGCCCAGAGGGTCTCTAAAGCTGTTGAAAAAACTATAATAAGCTAACTATGAAATAGAGATCACTTTAACTGTTTGATTGGATAGTGTTTTGGAACAACTGAATAGCAACAAACTAACCCAACTATGTTGTCCAATAATACTCTTTAGAACAAAAGTCTGATATCACAGGAAAAAATAGGTAAGTCAAATGACAGGTAAACAATTATTGGTGCATTGATTAACATAAATTAGGCTCAATCTAGGGTTGCTAATCACACAGTGGAACTCACCTTATCCATGGTGCTGGAACCTACTCCACACCCAGTTCCCAAGCTGCCAGATCAAACCTGAAGAGCCATCAGTAGCTGTAGGACGAACAATGCATTTTTTTTGTTTAAAGGTGTATTCTCCCACCCTCTGTGTGTGTGTGTGTGTGTGTGTGTGTGTGTGTGAGAGAGAGAGAGAGAGAGAGATAGATCAAACTTCTGCAAGATCCTGTTGACTTTGATGGGTGCTTGTTTGAACTGTGTCCTGAATATTTTGTCTATAGTATAAGCACAGTTCTGGGTCATCAGATCGTACTAAAGCGAGATTTGTTAATATATGTGGCTGTGCTGTTTACAAAGTGCCAGAATAATAAAAACTACATTTTACAGTTATTGGCTTAGTATAGAAAAAAGGAAAAAAGTTACAAAGGAAAACAAGAATTTAGATACATATCTAAATGCCTAAACTTTTAAATATAACAGTACAACTTGACACCACTAAAATATTGATTGGCCTTTCCATTATATTGAAAAAACCAATTCATAGCAAAAAGCAAGCACAACTCTTCAATACAACATTGTTAAGACAGTGATGCCATTGTCCATCTGTCCATTTTAAATAAATGAATATTTTTGCTATGCCATTTATGTAGTAGATTCACAGTGCTTTATAGAAGAACAAATTTCATATTTTTGGTATGTAATTCACATTTTAAATCACATTACTTCCTCTGCACTATATTGACTAACTTGTATATATTAAACCAACACTGGATCATAATGGAGCATGCTCATACAAATATTATATGTGAAAATGACCCTGCCATTCTTTTATACTTACAGCAAAACAAAGCTAAAAATAAATTCTTTTAAAACACTTTGACAACTCCAGTAACCGTAAAAACAATTTACTGAACTGTTCTGAAATAATAAAAATATACTTAAGACCTTTAAGCACTGATTTATTAATATAAGGTATTCCAATTCCGTATTCTTACAAATAACACTATCCATCTTAGCAAAACTCTTTAATTGTCCATTTAAAAATACTGTCGGTTTAGAATAACCCAAAAACACATTTCAATATTCCTAGTACTTTGACAGTTTTACAGGCTGTTAAAGCATGTGGACCTAATTGTGAAAGCAAAAGTTGTTTTAATTGGATACACTATAATTCTCCAGTTTTAGGCAAACTAGACTCCTGTTGCAATAGTTCAGCTGGTTTAAACATTGGACTGACAATTCAGTTGATGTAAACCAGGGGTGTCAAATTCACGTCTTTATGGCGACATCATGTGATGTAGTGGGACTTTTTCCTCCTTCACTAAACCGGGCATGGGCGTGGCCAGAGCATGATGCATCCAGCCCATGGCCGGGAGTTTGACAGCCCTGTTCCAGGCTGGTTGAGGAATATCTCTATGAGTTTATCCTTTTCAAAAGAAGTAATCCACCTGATATTAGACTGACATATAGTCCAGGGGTGGGTTCTAACTTACTTTGTTGCCGGTTTGCTGCCTCCCGCGCCACATGGGCGTGCCTTATAGGTGCGGCTCGTAAGTGCGTGCATGCACAGTAGAAAAAAAATCCAAAAAAATAACTCTCCCCAAAAAAGGGCGGAAACAAGATGGTGACGCATGTGCAGTGCCAGAAACTCGGCTTCTGTGCATGTGCAGAAGAAAAAGCCCCGAAAAAATGCAAAACAAATCCCCCCCCAAAAAAAGATGGCAGCGCCCATGGACCAGACCTGACTCCGTGATGTCACCAGCAGCCTACTACTTACTCGGTAGAACCGGTCCGAACCAGTAGGAACCCACCTCTGGTGTACGCATGCATGTGCAGTACAAAAAAATTACAAAACATTCAAAAAAAAGGCCAAAAACAAGACAGTGAGGCATGCGCAGTGCCGGAAACTCAGCTTCTGTGCATGTGCAGAAGAAAAAAACCTGGAAAATTCAAAAAAAAATTTTACAAAATCAATAAAAACGTCCACAGACCAGAACCGGTTCTATGATGTCACCACTGGCTTACTACCTATTCTATAAAAGCAGTCCGAACCGATAGGAACCCATCTCTGGACCACTGGTATTTGGAACCTGCTCCTATAAGCATGGAGGCTGAGAAAGGCGGAAGACCAGGGGTGAAATCCTACCGGTTCTGACCACTTCAATAGAGTAGGTAGTAAGCGGCTGGTGATGTCATACAACTGGTTTTGCCATTTTTTTTGGTCTATTTTTTATTTTGTGGGGGGGGGATTTGGGAATTTTTTCCGTTTTTTTTTCTTCTTCTGCACATGCCCCCCCTCCAGCTTACTTACCTTACTCTTAGGATTGAATCCTGAGCCACTGCTTGAAACGCATGGCTTGCTTCAACTTTTTTAAAGCTAAAAAAAAAACCAGGCAGAATCAGTTGCTCACCTAGAAGATGGATTGAGCAACTGATTATGCCTTACTTGCTTCACTTGGG
>JANHFT010005605.1:10735-21732 GCA_032467955.1 Pseudoxenodon macrops
CTTGGCCAATAAAGAATTCTATTCTATTCTATTCTATTCTATTCTATTCTATTCTATTCTATTCTATTCTATTCAGTCATCTTTCCATTACCTTTCTTCTAAGTAGCAAAAAAGACATTTATTCAGACAGAAGTTAGTTAATAGATAGTTTTTCTCCTGAGTCGATTGAGTGTTTTTTAAATTTCATTTAAATGGTTAAAGTTATACTTGAAATAATGCTAGATCAGTTTGTATGTGGATACGTTATTCCACCCCATTGCCGTGCTAGACGACAGAAAGGAACATGAAGGTGGAGCCTAGAATCTCCCAAAACACAGCGATGCATAGAAGGTGCTGTATGAAGAATGGTATGGTCAGCATGTAACTGGACTATAGGATGAAATAAATTCTCTATACAGAGGCAGAATATCATTTCATAGATAAGACCCTCTTTTTCTTTTTTCAGTGCAAACCATAAGGCTGCATTTAATCCATGTTATGACAGCACTTTTTAAAACAATCTTCTTTTAGAAATATCTCCTCTTATTACTTAATTAAGTACAAGTTGCTCAACTGCAAGGGTTTTAAACACTTTACTACAGATGTTAAAGAAGATTAAAAAATATACAGCACAGTAACAAGGGACTATCAATATACTCTGTAAATTAATTAAATTTCTGTTCTAGCACATCATTTATTCTGAAGCATTAATGTCTCAAAGGGGCCATTCTCTTTTATTGCTATCTCACTACATGATGAGTGAACTTAGAGAATAATCTCTAATAGCATTATAGTTGATGAAATATTAAGTTTTTTTTAAAAAAAAATTGCTTTGTCAAAAGATAGAGAAGCATAATGTAGGTAGTTGTATTCTAGACCAACTCTTACTATGTAATAAATCCATTAAAGAGCAACAGTTTCAAATACTAGTCTTCTATACCAACATATTTGTTATATGAATATTCAATTGATTTAGTAAGCATGAAAAGCATGAATGCCACATGACCCACAAATTTAAAATCTAATATCTCTTTTCAGTTGGTATCTATGCCTTCTTAAAATACACAGCTTAAATACTGATGTTCTGAAATGACAGCACCAATTACAGAGACATCTGTTTCCATTTACAAGCTTTTAGATACACTTAAGAGTACATTTTAAATCATGAAATATTAAAACTTTTCTGCCAGCGATCTCTTTACAAGAATGTATTAAATTAGATAATAAAACAAACCACTGGTAACTATAAAGATTTTTACTTCATTTACACTTATTCACACTAGTACCAAAGTAAGGATAATAGAAATTCCATTTAAATTTAATTTTGGTTATATGTGTAATTGTAGCTATACCCCTTGAGTCATGGAAATGCTTAGCTTATGTTTCTTTCAAATTACCTTCTCAGATTCACATTCCACTCTTTATAACTATCTTCAATATGTATTAGTAAAGCTCATTAGAATGAAATTTAATAATGCAAACATTAGGTGGGTTTCAAGATCCTCCATTATCAACACAAGATGGATTGCTTATATATAGCTCTTGGGCCAACCAGGCAAAATTTAGATTCAATAAACTAGCAGGCTTAAATTTGATTTATTTATTCCACCATGCCAGTGCGTTCTTCATAACTGATGTTTTCTGCATAGGAAGAGTTTATTGGATTTTTTTTTTTAAATAATAGCTAGCTCATAAGTAAAAATGCCATCTCATAGTTAGAAATGCATTTTTATACATTGCAGAATTTATACTGCCAATCTTTTTTCAGTACTGTACAATTTTAAAATATTTTATTTTCCATTCCTGTTGATTACTTTAAATCATTGCTTTATGGCAGCATTCAAAAATTTGTCTGTCTGTCTACATCTCATTCAGATACTCAAAGCACATAACGGGTGTGGGAGACTATTGGAACCAAATGATTGTGGAGGAGGAGGAAGAGTAGCAATGGCTACTGGAAAAAAAAACATTTCAGACTCTGTCTATAAATCTGTCTTATTTCTATACCTTTTAAGATTATGTTTTTACCTTGATTAGCATTACAGATGTCTTTCTGAAATCCTTGTGGTTGTTAATTTACCATAGAACATGGTATTATTTATGAGGTAAACTGGGCTAAGAGAAAGGAACTGGTCCAAAGTCATCCAGTGACCCTTCCATGGATGAAGGTAGATGAGAAACTGGTCTTCTTTCTTTCAATCCAACATCTGAACTGTTATATCACACTAATATGACCCCAAAACTGAAATGTTTTACTTAACCCATTTGGAAAGTTACATTCTAAAATCATTCAGAATTCTTTATAAGTAACTTTAAAAAATAGAAGCCAGTTGGGGTAAGGTATCAGGCTAGAAACTGAGACTATAAATTCCATCATAGGCCCAAAGCCAGCTAGTATATGGATGGTGCATACTATTTTCATTAAAAAATAGTTCTCTAATTGGCTATGTTCCACACAACCGTCCTGTGAATACCCAGCTCTTAGCAACTTTTATCCAAAAGCAACTGACAACTTTGGTCCAAAAAAAGGTGGGTAACTTTGATCCCCACGATAAATATTGAAACATATAGTTTGGTACTAATTTGGGTTGTGAAGCTTCATTTAGACATAAGATTTGCTGAGTGAGTGAGTGCTGGACCTTCATGCCCTTAATGGTAAGCACCATTATGCAAACTGCTGAAAAGGAGTAAGAAATAGACAGAGAAATTAAAAGTGTAAGAAAAAGAAGCATAATGTACAATTATGTGCAAATAAATATTTAGTTCTATTACATTCATAGAGTGCTTCATACATTGCCTTTTATTTTTAAATGTTCTCTCCTCTTTCTTCCCGAAGATCTCATCCAATCATGACTTTCTCAGTCTTTACCTTTCTCTTAAACTTTCATTCCTCTATTATATATTTATTCTGTAATTCAGTCCTCATTTATTCTCTCTTTGTGGCCAAGTCACCTCAACAACTTTTATTATATTATATTATATTATATATATATTTGTGTGTGTGTGTGTGTGTTTGTTTGTTCATTATATTCTATCTCATCTTCTTTTGCCATACAAATATCTTAAATAACCCATTCTCACTACATTTAGCTAATATTCATGTTTCTTCTGCCATTTGTGTCTCTTCCATACCACAAACTGGACAAAAGCAGAACCCTTTCCCCTCTTTTAACAAACATTCATTCCTTGGAACAGATTACTTACTATCTATAGACACATTTTAGCATTCCTCCAACAATTTTTCAATCTTTAGTAAACTTTCACCAAGGTAGAAAAGTTCATTTACTTGTCCTATTTTCATCATTTATGTACTGTGTTTTCCCAAATATAAGACAGGATCTTATTTTCTTTTGACCCCCCCGAAACAAGCACTTGGTCTTATTTTTGGGGAGGTCTTATTATTTTTGAGGTGCAGGAGGCAGCGAGCGTGGTCACCCTGTGGCTGTACATGCATTTAAATATTTTTTGGGAAGGCTTATTTTTTTGGGAGGGCTTATTTTAGTGCATGCACTCAAAAGTCTGATTGGGCTTATTATCCGGGGAGGTTTTATTTTCGGGGAAACAGGGTAGAAATTGTTAATCAAGAAGAAAAAAAGCAAGAAATGACAGTTCCTTGAAATAAATTATATTTCCCACACTGTATTTCCAGCTTCTTCTCCACAATGTAGCTGCCAGTGTAACCTGTCGTATGGGCTACAGAACTGTCACCACAGCTTGGTATTTAAGGATAGGGACTATAGGAAGTAATAGAGGAAAGTCAAGTGGAGGCTATGCATATCAAAGCTTAAAGTAATTAATTTTGAAAAGGAAGCTCTCTTTTATACAATCTATATTCTTTTTGTTTATCTATGTAGAAAATCAGAGCACAGTGGCATCTGAAAGATTAATAAATTATACATTCCATTTATTAGTCTTTAAGATGCCACAGTATTCTGATTCATTAGTTTGAAAAGAGAAATGCTTACTACTACTAGATCATAAACACAAATGTGAACATTGGTCTTCAATAGCAGTGAATTGCAAGGTCTTTTTTTAAATAAATGAGATATCATATAGTATAACATGCAACGTCACACATTAGCCAATCAACTAATGAATCACATTCAATAAAACCACTTGTCTGAAGTGGTGTAGGGTTTCCTGCCTAGGCAGGGGGTTGAAAGGTCCCTTCCAACTCTGTCATTCTATTCTATTCTTCTATTCTATTCTAAATATAACCTCAAGAATATAGTCAACCATAGATAGATAGGCTTTGTTTATATGGCACCAACTACTTATTAAGATTAATGAAACTATGTCAAACCTACAAATAGCACAGATAACTGCCTTTATTTTGGGGGGAAATTCAACAGAACAGAAATATACAATTTTTAACAATAGGATTTAATCATATACTGTTTTGATTTTAGGAAATGTAATAGTAATGTATAAACAAAATCTGAGCAATATTAAAAATCAAACCAAACTACAAAATTAAGGAAAATGAAACAAATCTATTGGAAATAAGTGAATTTGCACATTTTTAATTTTTGTCTTCCTGTCCAAAATTCACTATCATCATTATATGTAAAATCTGTGAAAAAAAGTCCATATTAGATCCGTCAAAAAAGGATCAGATTTAGATAATACTGAACCTAGATTTTAATAATAATAATAAGAATGTGAAAGTTATCTTTTTCTTTAGTGAAGAATGTGAAAGTTATCTTATTCTTTAGTGTAGTGTAGTGTAGTTTCTTTACTTTTAGGAGTACAAATATTTATATTTTTCCTGATTTAAAATACCATCCTATGCATGTTTATCATGTCAATCTTAGTGAGTTCATTATCAATTAGTTATATGGAGGGGTATCTTCTGCTCCTGCCCCCCTCCAAAGAGCTGGAAATACTAACCATATTATATAATAAGTGATATTTAATTCCATCATACTATTAATTGATAGTATAAGCATAATTAGACTGTAATATGTTATCTAGATCTTTGTTCCAACTACAAGTCTTCAAGGACAAAAGCAGAACTTCAACTTAAGAACAAAACCATGTTTTTACATAACTCCTCTGGAAAAGCTTTCAGTAGCTGCATTTAAGATAAAGAGAAAATAGCCATGCTGTGAAGAACATTTCTACATAGATTCTCATGACCTTTCCTATATAACTACACATTATTAATATTTAGAAATATTTTTTTTCTTTTATAAACTAAAAAGGAGAATTAGCAGCACCGCAAGTCATGTAATAAAATAATTTCATATGCTTTGATTTTCATAAAAATAAATAATAGGTTAAAGTACAAATTGCAAATAAAAAAATCTAAGAGCTAGACTAAAAGATTATTAAACTTCTGATTCTATTTTAATGACTTCCATTTAGATACTGTCAATGAATCATGAAGGCAACACTTATTCATAAAGAACCAGATATTCACTAGATGGCGCAACAAGAATAATTTATATCTTTATTTAAGCATGCAGTCTGTCTGTTGGAATGAAACAAATGCAATGACGGATAAATCACTCATTTTTGGTTGCTGGGCTAATCCTGAAGTATTAAATTAAAGTAAAATCTCTTCATCTGTTTCCCCATGAATGCAGCTAGAAAAATGTATGCTGGAATAAAAGTAAACAATATTTTTAATAAGAATTTAAAAAATAGAAAATAGTATTGTTTCAAAGCAAGCAGATGCTACTCATTTTGACTGTATTTCTATAGATACAATTATATTTTGGAAAATGTAGATGAAAATAGTGCTTCTAAATATTTGTTTTCATATTTTCTCAGATTGAATTAACATATATTTAAAGTTATATGTACAGCAAATGTGTTTAAACTTGCTGAAAACTCTATATGATTCTTCTACTGTACATTTGTTCAATGGATGATATCATATACTAGTTATATCATTATATTGTTCATTAGCTATAAACAAAATACACACCAAACAATATTTGGAATCATATTAAATCATGTAACATTATCATGGGAAGATCCAATATACATGCAGTTTTTCAAATAGTGCCTTAATGGTTGTCTGAGACACAAATAATTTTATTTAAATTGTGCCAAGCTTTGGCACCCTGGATTTTTAGCGTACAAATTTCTAAATATGATTGACCTGATATATATATAAGTCTTGGAGCCAGCAAGCATCTTCTAAATCCAATAATTTAAATTATTTAAATCTAGAAAAACTAGATTTACCAGGAATGTTATCTTTCTAAATTTAGATCTCTACAGTGGGGGGAAAAGACAATAGAATAGAGATATACAACTTATAGCAGTAGGATGTAGGATACAATCAGATAAACCTCCCCAAAGACTGCAAATCCTGGTTACTACCTACTGTATTAAGACCGTGTTTCTCATCACTTAATGCTTATTTTCATCACTTTGCTTAAAATATTGATAATCAATTAGAGCTACGTCTGTTTTGCCACCGAATCTGTGTCACAGTCTATCAGACTGTCAGGGCCAATTCAATCCTCATTCAAAGTTAATTTTTTCTTCATAAATCTGCCTTTCGAGGAGTCATTAGGCGCAGAACATAGCCTGAGGTGCAATCACCTATTCTCTTTCATTAGTGGCAGGCAGAGTAGGTGAGGGAGATTATTAGAACTTTGGAATGATCACAAAGCAGCGTGCTGCCTGTCAGATCCCCCCAACATTTAATTCATCTAGCCAACTCACCAGCACTCTTGCCAACAGTTTTAAATGGACATTATTCATGAACATCTGTGACATGCTGAATATTCTGTGCTACAAATGATGAAAAAGCAAGGCACCCTTTGACTTTAAAATTAATTCTATGGTCAAAACAATTAACAATATAACCCACATGCTTGTGATGTTATTTTTAGTCACCAGGAAAAATAAAGTTAAAAAAACCTGGCACTATATTTCTTAAGATGAAAAACATTTCAATGTACTAAGTCTTGCAATAAAAACTAATGCAATGTTTTCTTTATGTAGAAGGTTAACTAGGTTTTTTTGTGCTATTTAATATATTAAGTGGTTAGCTAACCACACTATAAAAAACCTTTGATGTGTATATGAAGAGGAGTGAAATGAATGTATACATTTAATTTTAATACAATACCATGTTATGTTAGAGTGCAGTTTCTTCTCATAATGAGCAACCATATATAGCAGATGGAAACATTATTTCTAATTATCAAGCATAAATACAATATGTCTGATATTGAAAATAATGTTTTTTATCTGTTATAGATAGTTGCCCATCTATATGGAAAAAGAATTATATACATTGGGGTGATCTAGAAGTACTGTTAATAAATAAAAATAAATCTCCCTTCAGATAGCTCATTTTGTAATAAAAAATACTAAAGATGCATAGATCGTCAGATTTGATTTCCAAATAATATCTCAGAGTACGCAGGTATGTAGATCTAGCATCTCTCTGCATCACCATGAAGTAGTTATGTCTTTCTCCAGAATCACATTACTGCAGTATTGCAGACAAGCACTTTTCATATTCCTGTCCACTCCAAAGCAATATTCAGAAATCAAATTTGAAGCACTGCACAGCTATAGTGTGTGTGTGTGTGTGTGTGTGTGTGTATGTGTGTGTGTTCTATTTACCTATAGGAAGATAACCCTGAAGTAAAGCTCTGGCTTCCAAATTCAAAAGGCAAGATAGCAAAGACTGTGTTTGCTTCTTTTACAGTAACTACAGCTAAGGTGTCTCTTTTCAAAAATGCACCATTTGGGTAAATATAGTATTATTAATTAAGAAGGTCTTCAGCATTCAAAAGATTGGACACAAATCCCTTTCAAAGAAAGTTATTGTGCATTATCCCAACAAACACAAACAACAAGAAACACATACAGATGCACACATAATGCCAAGAATCTTAGTAGAATCAATGCAACAAATAGGTAAGATACTATTAGATCATTCACAGGCATTTTAGAAAATAAGAGATTTGAAGAACTGAAATGTCCATGACTACATCCTCTAGGAAAAAAAAGACATAAAGAGGCTACTGTCAAAGCAAGGGAAACAATTCCAATTGAATAAATTATTGTAGAGCAGGGCTGTCAAACTTGCGGCCTGCGGACTGGATGCCTCACATGCTGGCCATGCCCATGTCCAGTTTAGCAAAGGGGGGGGGGAAGTCCTGATATGTCATGTGACACTGCCATCACGATGCGAGTCTGACACCCCGGTTGTAGGGAATTAAGAAAGAAAAGCAAATACCCAGATACCTTGGGGAGAGTTAAATAGAGAAGTCTAAATCAGAAGAAAATGGAGAGATTCAAAAGAAATAGAGGTAGTCCTCGACTTACAACAGTTCATTTAGAGACCATTCAAAGTTACAATGGCACTGAAAAAAGTCACTTGGCAACTGATTCATATTAAAGACAGTTGCAGTGTCCAGGGTCATGTAATCAGCTTTTGCAACCTTCTGACAAGCAAAGTCAGTGGGGAAGCCAGATTCACTTAACATCATATTACTTACTTACAATTGCAACGATTCACTTAATAACTGTGGCAAGAAAGGTCTTAAAATAGAGCAAAACTCACTTAACTGTCTTGCTTAGCAGTACAAAATTTGGGCTCAATTGTGGCCATAAGTCGAGGACTACCTGTAATAAGTGTGGAAATGTGGAAGACTCTGAATAGAACTACAGGCCTTGAGTTTAACATCCCTGGAATAAAATATAAAATCTGAAGATCTAAAATTAAGACTAAATGAAAATATGCAAAATATAACTCATATTATCTTAATATATGTAAAGTAGCCAATTTTTCTTTAAAAAAAACCAGAAAAGCAAATGTGAAATTATATACTGTATTTGTATTTTACTCCACACTTAATTGAAATGTTCTTATTTGAAACTTACATAGTATGTTTGCCACTTACATAGCACAAGTTTTATCTTTCACAGAATGCTCAATCTAGAACATTTTATGTTCCCCTGAGAAATGATGGACAGGGTTACTACTAATAATATAAAGTAACAATGAATAAATGAATGATTCATTCAAATTAGCAGCTAGCAAATTTATACATAAACATTATGCTTAAATAAAAACATTTTTGCGAAGTGGTGGAACGTGAACAGATGCAGGATATACGAACATCCAGAGAAGACTTCGATTTTTGCAAGAAATGTGACTCTGATGTATCAGGACTAAAAGAAAAGTCTTTTTTAAAGCTTTTATAGCCAGCCTGTTTCTAGCAGTTCTACCAATTTATCCTAATCCTATTTTCAGACCCATTTCAGATTTTATATATGTATATATCACATCCATATCCATATAACTTCCTACTAATCTTGGTATAATATAGTATATTCAGCTATATTCTCCTGTATAGTTTTCCTTACAATGATTCTTTTAAGATTCTGTGGTTTTTAGGTGAGTGATTCAAGACTACTTAGGAATTTTCTTGTCTTAATGGAAATTTAAATCTAGACCATGCTACCCTCAAATTATCAGTCTAAATATTCTAATGTAGCAAATTATTTGTATCCATTATAACTTCAGTTTTTAATCAGATGTTACATTCTGTTCATTAGCAAGGGATTACAAACAATGCAATCTATATAATAATATTTAAATCTGAATTACTGATCTTCTGTCACTGATTTTGAGTTTATGTTTTTCTTAACTATTCAAGTAAAATAAAACATAATATTTTAAATTGTTCAAAAGTCTAAATTATGAATATTTGCACAATGGCAAACTCAAACATAGCACACAAAACTTTACATGTTTTAATTAGTTAGGTAACTACCAAACTGTTTCTGGTTTTTAGTTGTTATACATCTTTTATCATCTCACAATAGCAACTGATTTAATGATGGAACTTGAATTGCAACAGCTAAGAAGGTAGGCTAAGTTTTCGGTTCACTACCCAGTAAATGCTCAGGTCCAGAAAAAACACAGGGGAACTAAGATCTTGCCTCCTAGCTAGGGAGCAAGTACAGGTGAAATGCATTCCTTCAAGAATCCAAGGGCAGATAACCAGAAGACCCTGTCCAAAGTCATAGCTCTTAGAAACAAGAGGCAGAGCTAGATGGTGGACAGCCAAAGAGGCAATGGTTGAGAAACAGCTGGTTTCTTTGGTCTGTGTTAATTGAGGATTCAAACACCAAACTTCTACAAGCCAATCTAAGCCTGAGAATGGAACAAGTCTATAGAAATGCTGGTCAATTTTTGAAGAGTTATTTCAATAGAAAGCAAGGTCCTGGAGGCAGCTCCTCAGCAGCTCCTCAGCAGCTCCAGCTGCATGTGTGGCTGTAGTAGGGGCATAATCTTTGCTCCCTGAAAAGCCTTTACTCTGAGCTTTGAAATTTCTGCATATCCTGGGGCTAGGTGCCCTGCCAGGATCAGGCTCCTCATTATCTGAGTCTGTCCTCACCTGCTCCCTGATCTGCTTTGGTGATTGGCTCTGTTCAGTTGCTGACTCATAGGAGTCATAGCAAACCATAAAAAAGCAGAGTATGAATTTGGTAATCTGGTCTGCTGGGAAAAAAAGTCCTTAAGAGTTACAAGCCTCCAGATGGTAGCTTCCTAAAGTCTATCTATCCCAAACATGCAGATTAATGTATGTAATAAATGAAATATGATTCGTGACATTGTATCATCTAGCTTTTCTTTGGAATGGAGATCAACATTATTTCCATCCTTTGTGACTCTACTGCTCTGTCCAGATAAAACACCCTGCCCCCACCCACCCCGCAGCACCCAGCCATTACATAGGACTCCCTCCACTTCCCATGCATCTGGAGTTATAATAGCAACCAAGACCGCTGGGGTTGCCATTACAAAGTGACATGGACACTTGACATCATGCTTTAAGCTCACATTGCTTAGCAATGGAAATTCCAGTCTCAATTGTGGTAGTAAATCAAGGATTACCTGTATTTCATTACAGCTTACTTTTATAAAACATATTTGTACCCTATGAATATCATTATGTGTTGCACCTATCATTCTTGACAAATTTATCTTGTATTTTTATGTACACTGAGAGCACATGCACCAAAGACAAATT
>JANHFT010005605.1:34863-49686 GCA_032467955.1 Pseudoxenodon macrops
AACAAATTAGAACTAAGGAGAAATTTTCTGACAGATAGAACAATTAATCAGTGGAACAACTTGCCTCCAGAAGTTGTAAATGATCCAACACTGGAAGTTTTTAAGAAGAGATTAGATAACCATTTGTCTAAAGTGTTGTAGGGTTTCCTGCCTAAGCAGGGGGTTGGACTAGAAGACCTCCAAGGTTCCTTCCAACTCTGTTATTGTCTTCTGTTGTGTTGTATTCTATTTTACTAGAACTGTTGGTATTCAGCTTATTTCTTTGCTTTTGTCCTGTGTATAAAATCCAGACAGGTTTTAGTATATCAGCATGCATGTCTAGAATCAAATTGTATCTATTCTCATTTCCTCTGGAAAACTACTGTCAAAATAATCCAGAAATTGATGGTTGAAAAACAGTGGGGATAAAGGAATAGCATGATAATATCTGATCTCCATTCCCACAAACATTCAATTCTGCAACCATTAGCATCCATAGAAAAATCCAGGCCCCTTTTTTTCTTGAACATGAGCAGTGAGTTGAGGAGAGGATCTCCCCCCCCCCAATTCTTAAGTAACAACAATTTTCTTATGAAGTCAATATATAGGTGGCCAGAGCATATCAAGTAGATTTGTTATATAGTGGGTCAGGCATTGCCTGATTTGTTTTGCTTTATTTGCGCAGCTGCGTGACCTAGTGGCACTTGTGCGAGGTAAACTGTCTCGGATGCAGCGGGGAGTGTTATCAGCTCTCATTGTTATTGAAGTTCATGCCAAGGATGTGGCAGCTAAACTTATTGAGGAGAATGTCATGAGTGAAAATGATTTTGAATGGATTTCCCAGCTCAGGTGAGCGATTTCCTCCTACCTGTGATGTTATTAGAAATTGCTAGTAGTATGAAAGGATTGTTCTTTTTAAGTAGGAGATACACTGAACAAGAGAGCAAGAGAGAGGTCGGACATAATTTTAACGGTCTGAAAATATTCCTTCAATTCTGTGTTTTTACCTTATATTTTTATTCAGGTCATTATTCTAGTATAACAAGCATCCCCCTAATTATCCCATCATCAGCATCATCCTTATTTCTGAGAAGATTGTTTAGCATAAATTAAATCTATCCAGGTGAACTAAAAGTTGTACTATAAAATGTACCATCCATATATTTCAATTTAACTTTTAATGCATTATTAGATACTACTGGACAAGAGATGATTTATACATTCGGGCAGTGAATGCTGAATTTATTTATGGCTATGAATACTTGGGTAATAGCGGGCGCCTTGTGATCACTCCTCTTACTGACAGGTATAGTAACTCCTTTGGTGTCAAACAATTAAATATCTTCATAGTCCTGAATGAATAAATCTGAATCAAGGGTCTTGTTTGTGACTCTTGGTGAAGTCTGTCGTCAATTGACCCACAAGGTAATTTGTCAGGAGCCAGCTATATGCAGGAGCCCTCTACAGAACAGCATTTTGGAATACTGTACATCAATAAATATTGCAATGCCTAGGGTTATTCTTGCAGCAGCAGTCATGGACTTGTGTCAATAAAGCCTGAAGTGATTGGAGAAAATGTGATGCAGTCAACAACCGCAGCCTTGTAGATTTCACCGTTTGATTTTCTCTGGATTGCCATGCTGCTGTCATTCTTTTCATGCTTGCTGATCTTCATATCAACACAAGCATCTTATGCAGGGCGAGGCATTTGGATGGAATGACCTTTGCACCCATGATAGTAGGGAAGTCAAATCATTGCATACGGGTAAAATCAAGCTTTGTGGTTGCTGCTGGCATAGGTACTCAAGTGGTTGACATACTTTTTGAAAAATGTGCTGGTGTTGATGAGTCATTTGCTTTGGAGAAATTCAGTACTCACTGTCCATACTCATTTTCCATATCGTATTGATTGCCATCATGACATGTGTGACAATTGTGACATGTCAGTTTAGGTGCAGAGAAGCAGCAGGTTTTCTTACAGGCAGGTAGATACACAATCTTGAACAATTTTCATCCAAAACTTGTTATTTCTCCTCTCCACCACATCCAGTTTGTGGGGCATAGACCAAGAAAATATGTGGCAGCAGTACGATGACAGTTAACGTGAGGTGGTCAGAGTGTCAATGGACCTCAACAAGATGGCTGTGCAGATCAGTGCCTACTATGATAACCATGCCTTTGTTGTTTGAAACAGTAGATTATTTTGTGTCCTTCACCAATGTCACTAGCCTTTTGACCTTTCTACTGTGTCTCCTGTATGCACATAATATCCAGCTTACATCACATTAACATGTCTACTGCTCATGGCTGCGTCCAGTCAAGATGCTGAACTTGACTGGAGCAGTGTTTAATCATGATGTTTGAGCTGGCTTCTTTAACCAGTTCTGCCCTTGAACCAGTAACCTTTGCCCTCTTGTCAGGGCAGTCAGTCAAGACCAACACAAGTCACCCCCGGGGAGACGTCCTAACATTGTTCAACATTGTATGTGGCTGTTGATACATTAGTTGTAGGAAAAATGTACCAACTGGCTTGTTGTCCAAACCTGACACCAGTTCATCCATGTTCAGCTCAGAACCACCCTTATGAGAGGGCAATTTCTGGTAGCACCAACAACAAAGAACAGTTCTCGCTGCCAAGCTGTGTTTTGTCTGCAATATCCTAATCTAGATGAGCTGTCTCTTATGAGTTGTCTGCCAAATCAAACTGAAAAGTTGAACTAAGGATTATGTGTCCAGAAACCGGTGATTTACTGATGAGCCTAGATGTGAAGCTTAACGGCATGCTGTTTAAAAAGTAATAAAAAATTGATTGCAGTCAAATGTGCTGTGGAAGATGATAGCAGGATGTGTTCAGAATTTCAAAGAAGTAGGGAGCCTGAAGAAGCAGGTGAGGCTAATGTGAATATATAACTGAGGAAAATAAGTTCAGCACAGAAAACAATTAATAGGGTTTCAGGAAGTTTAGAGACAGCATAAAAAAAGAAGCCCAGGAAAAGACCAACAAGTAAATCAGCAATATTTGGGGGTTAAAAATCAAGGCAATTATGAAATGGACACGAAGCCCTTCATGACATGGGTTCAGGTTACTTGAGAGACCGTCTCATCCCACTGGATTTGGCCCATAGCACTCGTGCCAGCAGAGGAGGTATGCTACGTCTCAATTATTCTGGCTGGTAGGGCCCAGGAAGAGGGCCTTCTCTGCTGTTTCTCCTACCTTTTGGAACATCTTGCCCCCAAATGTGAGGTTGGTCCCGACTCTCCTATCTTTTCGTAAGGGGCTAAAGACATGGCTATGCCAGTTGGCTTGGGGCCCCAGTGGGGGAACAGAGTAATGGAGGAGGTTGATTGAGTAATAACAGATCCCACCTATCTCCCACTCCATCCCGCCCTCATGTCTGAATTTAACTTTTTATGTTATGTTTTATCTGTATATGTAACTGTAAGCCATCCAGAGTTACACTATGGTAAGATGGACAGTCAATAAATGGAATGAATGAATGAACGAATGAGCGAGCATTCAACAAATTCTCTGTAAGAGAATTTGCCTAAAAATACTAATATATCCCACACCTAATTTATTTAAGAATGGGGGCGGGGATTCACGTGTATGTGAGAATTCTAGACCTTTGTTTAAATTCTCTTCCTAGCCCAGTGATGGCGAACCTTTGGCAGACATGACACAGATGGCACACGGAGCCATTTCTGAGGGCATGCAAGGTGCTGCCCTGTAAAAAAACAACCCAACAGGCAAACCAAAAGTGACTTCCGGTTTGCCCGTAGGACTGTTTTTCGTCGTCCGGAGGCTTCAGGAGGCCTCCCTGAAGCCCCTGGAGGGTTTAAAACGACCCAGCAGGCAAATCGAAGTCACTTCCTGTTTGCGCGTTGGGTCGTTTTTTACCCTCCGAAGGCTTCAAGACGCTTCCCTGAAGGCTCCGGAGGCTTCAGGATGATTCCCTGAAGCCCTCAGAGGATTTAAAACGGCCCAGCAGGCAAATTGAAATCACTTCCAGTTTGCCTGTTGGGCGGTTTTTTACCCTCCGGAGGCTTCAGGGCACTTTCTGAAGCCTCCGGAGGGTAAAATACGGCCCCACAAGCAAACTAGAAAGGAAAAAAGGAAGTCCCGTTGGGCCATTTTTCACCTTCTGGAGGGCAAAAAACAGCCCAATGGGGGGGGGGCACGCACGTGCATGCGCCGTGCGCACGGGGGTGGTTGCATGCTGGCAAGTGTGCGCGTGCCACCATTTTTGGCATGCAAGAAGAAAAAGGTTCACCATCACTGCCCTAGCCTCAGACCACAACATAATCATGTTGCTTTTGGTATGTACAAGGAAGTAAGTAGGCAGTTGAACATTCCAATACTGGGAAATAGTTAGGAAGAAAATAAAAGCCGTAAGTGTGAAACTGAATATATGGAAAGCACAGCTGTAATCATGTGTTTTCCACTTAGTGACTGCTTTGCTTAATAGTGAAGTGACTGGGTTCCAATTAAGATAATTAAACGAGCACTATCTATATAATCTTCAATACAATAGAATCCTGTACATGCCCAACAGTATTCTGCTGTAGCTTTTCTGGCTCTTTTATTTTCTTAACTCTATATCCCTAACCCTAACATATTTATTATCTTTAATTTTGTGACTGCCAATTCAGAATATGGTACAATGTTTTTATTTTTACATATAGCAGCCCAATTCTGTGCAGATAAACTATGAAGCCCATGAGATTGATTTTACTATTAAGTAACTGTCAATTCTAGCACCCATACAGATATTTTCTATGATGATCTATCCCTAATCTGGTATTTCAAACCTCCCAATGGTGCATTCATTGATGCAGTAAGTGATTCCTTCCACATTGCCACTGGCATCCTCTGTTCTTGCTTTTTCCCAATCATCTGGGAAACCATCTCCAGAAAGGTAAATCTTCATAATATGGCTGAAGTATGCTAATAAAAATCTGGGATGATTTGCTCACTTTGATTTGATTTGTTGTTTGTTTTCTCGTCATAAACCACAGGATTCTTCTACAAAACTAAAGTTCAAATGCATCAATTCTCTTCTTATCCTGCTTATCCAAAGTTCAATTTCATTTCCATGCAGTGTCATACAGACGTTGTTCTAATAAGTTTATATAGGTTTCAGCATGCATTCTTCTCCCCAACTCAAGCCGTGTACATTTCAGTTACCTGGATTACAATAATTCATTCAGCCTCCATTCACAATTATGATAGCACTTACAACTGGTGTTTGAACCTATGGCCATTGCAGTGCGCTTATGATTACATGATTGGAATCTGATCTTTTGGCAATCCAATCTCTTGGCAATCTGTTTGCACTTACAACGGGTTGCCAAGCCCACCATGATCATGTGATCGCCATTTGTAATCTTCCCTGCCAGTTTCCTCACAAAGTCAACAGGGAAGCGAACAGGGAAGATTGCAACTCCTTCCTTTTTCAGTACAGGGCACTGGTTCCTGTGTCCTTCTTGGATTGGAAAGTCTTTCTTTCTAATCCTGGGAGGGCAGGATAACTGACCGCTGTGTCCCAGAAAGGAAGCTCTCTCAGCATTGTTTCTCGAATACAGCACACTGCTTTCCCTCTTTGCCCTGGCTAGAAAGTCTTTCTAACTTTCTAGCACATAGTGGCAGTGGGGAGTTTGCAAGTTGGGCCGCAGAAAGGAATCTGAGCCGGTTCTGCACACATTTAACAACTCACACAATGGTTTAATGATCACACCTGGGAAGGCTGCAATAGGAGTCTTTGAGTGAGGCAATCACATCAGCACCTCTCTTAACAACTGCAATGACTTATGAGTATAATGGGCAGGCTTCATTATGGTCATAACTTGAGGACTATCTATAAAAATCATTAACAAAATGCATGGCAATTTACATGTATGAAATGGTTTAACAGTTTCATTCTTATAGAACAATGGTAAGTTAATATTTGTGCTAAAAAAAAGCAACATCAGTTAAGAGGAAAAACACTAAAGAAAGAACCATCTGCAGCCAATACTATTTGTTGATCTATAAATGGTTTATGAACTTTAGAATGTTGATTCAAATTGGCCCAATTTGTGCAGTCAAGAGATTCTGATTAAGTAAAATCTTCATCATTCTAGCAACATCTTTCAATCTATAATTTAAGGATTCTTAATCAGAGTTTTCATTCTAGATTTGTTTCAAAAGAGCATAAACAAAACTCATTCATTTCATTTATAATGAAGTCTATCATGATATTGTGAAATTTCATGACATTTCCATAGTAGAAATGATTTAAAATGAAGCTAGTAGTATCAATTATGTAATATTCATTCATTTATATTATTTGTGTGATAGTGGTGTGATAGTGGTGTTGATGCAAATGACAAAGACTGTCATGGAAGCACGACAGAGCTATTCAAGAACTGCTAATAGATTTATTTGGACATTGCCGTATTTTCATTTCAGTTAATAAAAGAATAAAAAAATGTGTATGTCTGCATGTGTAATGTTTGCATTTGAGACAGTTCTTAAAACCTCAATCTATATCATAAACTTCCAAGTGTAAAAAAAAAGTGTTATTATTTAGTTGTATTGGTTGAAAATGCCTTTCAAAACAAAAATAAAAACAAAAAATCCTCCAGCAATCTAGTATTTAATCAAACTTCTATTGGAATATTTATGAAAGAAAATACATATTTAGAAAAAATAATTAAATTCTGTTAGTAAAATCCATTATTGTCCTCCATAAAATGTCTACACACACACACACACACACACACACAGAATATGAAATCAGCAACATTTTACACATTCTCATACTTCAGAGAGCGCTAACAGCATTTCACTAGTTGAAAGCACTTTATCTTCATGTCTCTATAAGGCAGGGTTGGTGCATAATATTGTAATTTATATTGCCTAAATGTTATTTTGGGAGCATTGCATCATTTCTCAAACTTCATGACCTTTACAATTTTCTAAACTTTTATTTCCCTCATTATTCTGAACAGATTTCATTACATATTTTGAATGTAAACAACCCTGAATAATGATGGGGATCCATTACGTATGTACAGCTCTGACAATTGTGCATGAAACCGAGATGGAAACCCAGTGCATTAATTTACCTCTCATCTTCAGTAACTGCACTCCCATAAAAAGTTTTATACTCAACTCACATAAATCATGGAGAAGAAAAATGAGAAAATCTGGTGGCTAACTCATCTTCTACCATTCTGCGAAAATGAAATTCACTGAAATACCTATCAAAACTGCAATCATAAAGAGATAATGTCTTCTTAGGTCTATCTGCACTTTCCGATTTAATTTCCTCCATGCCCTTGACATCCACAGATACCATTAAGATTAAGCGCATATAGTAACTGAGCAGTTTTCAGATTTTGATATATGGGGCCTAGGCACTAAATGTAATATCATCATTTGAAAATTAATGCAATATTTCTTTTGTTAGTTTTTTTGACTAGGAAAGCAGGATGAATACTTTGGTTTCTCTCAAGTAATTTCCCCATCAGAATGACATGCAATTATGAATAGCTATGCACCTGGTCAGAGGTCAGTCAAATTACTACATCATTTAATGAGTAGAGAGATCAAAATGGAGCACACTGTTGCTGCTGAGAGACGCCTTGCAGCCTGCTACATCAAATGTGATAGAATCATTAGAGTAATAAGCATGAAAATCTGTTTGCAGATTAACCTGTGGTTTCATGCTGCTTTCATCTAATGGGGCACTGTGGAAATCTTGTCAGCTTTTCATCAGCTATGATCAAATTACTGAAATTGCGTACAAACCACTGGCACAATTGGAAACAACATCCACAAGTACAGGGTTTTTTATGTAGATGCCAAAGAAAATAACCATCTTTGTATTTTATAGTTTTATTTACTTCATCTGATTGTTCTGACAATCTGTGCTATAAACATCTCTGTATGTGTGCAAATTGTAACATAATACCAGTCTAATTTATGAAACCAAAGTAGCCCTAAAAAATGAAAATATGCTATTCTTGGTACTGCTAATCTAAGTACTGTTAGATCAAAAAGATAAACTGATGATTGGAAACTATGTATTATTTGTAAAAGGAAAAGTTTTATTTTAAAATAGAAACATTAAAAAATCAATCTTTTTCACATTTCAACATCTTATTTTAAATACATTTATCTAATACAAATAGAAATGTAATTTTATACAAAATGTAGGTAGATTTTCATTCTCTATTAAAACATGTTTCTAGTTAATTTTCCTATATTATGATAGCATCTTTAGTAAATATATGTTGGAAAATATTAAATAAAACTGCCCGGTAAATAAAACTAGAAATAAAGTATTTTAAAATTAGGACTGAAAACCTGCCTCATAATAAATAAATTTATTATGTTAAAATATATTTCTGTGGTACAAACAATAAACACTGGTCATTTTGATAGAATGAAATAAATGGTACAGTAAAATAAGTTAATAATTAGACAGAAAGGATTTTTCTCTATATATAGTGAATAAAGTACAGTCAAAAAATGCAAACATGGACACTGATGATGAAAGTGATATGTCAAAACTATGTTTGACAATGAGGTAGTTTGATAATATAGTGCAGTGATAGTGAACCTATGGCACGCGTGCCACAGGTGGCACGCGGAGCCATTTCTAAGGCCATGCGAGGCGCTGCCCTGTCAGCTGCAAAAAATGACCCAATGGGCAAATCGGAAGTGACTTCCAGTTTGCCCGTAGGGCCATTTTCCGTCCTCCAGAGGCTTCAGGGGGCTCCCCTGAAGCCCCCAGAGGGTTTAAAACAACCCAGCAGGCAAATAGAAGTCACTTCCGGTTTGCCTGTTGGGTGGTTTTTTACTCTCCGGACGCTTCAGGACGCTTCTGTGAAGCCTCCGGAGGGTAAATAATGGCCCCACAAGCAAACCGGAAGTCCGTTCCCGAGCTTCTGGTTTGCCCGTAGGGTCATTTTTCACCTCCAGGAGGCTCCCCTGAAGTCTCCAGAGGGTGAAAAACAGCTCAACAGGCAAAAAGGAAGTCTCGTTGGGCCGTTTTTGACCCTGTGCAGGCTTCAGGGAAGCCTCTTGAACCCTCTGGAGGGCAAAAAATGGCCCAATTGGGGGGGGTGCGCATGCCCAGTGCAGTGTGTGTGGGGTTGCGTGCTGGCACGTGTGTGTGCACAAGCGCACACCGCCATTTTTGCCACGCAAGAAGAAAAAGGTTTGCATCACTGATATAGAGTGACCTTTAATTCCAAAAACAATGAAAAGGAAGTCCACACTGCACCTTCACACCTCCTGAGATCAGCCTGCCTCCAAACCTGCTGGCTTTCTGAAGATCTTGAATACATGGCTACATTTCTGGGTTTGCAGGTCTGAATTTAAGTTTGATCCTGAGAATTAGTTCTACTGAAATATTTGTATTATATTTGTATAGATGATTGTTTTACCTTGGCTGGGAATTCTTTATTCATTTAGAGGTCAATTTGTTTGCTGTTTTTTAAAAATTATTAATTGTTGCAAGCTTTCTAAAATCTGTTGTTTGAGATGGATAGCCATATACATCGAATAAATTGTTATAACAATTATAGTAGATGAATCTCACACTTTAACTGCCAATTAAAGTTTACTGACAATTCTTCTGCAGTAAGGCATGGATGGTCATCAAATGATATCTGCAGTATGACCTTAATTGGGCCTTTGCACTTGAAAACAAACCTTAAATCACATAAACAAACACGACCATTTTCAAATTCTTCAAAGAAAACAAGAAGAACTGAGAGCAAGTATAGCTACTCACTGTCCTTTAAAACTCTTAACCACTTGCATCACAAAAACAAACAATCAGAAAGTTATATTGTTGCAGGTAGTCCTTGGCTTACAGTCATTTGTTTAGCAACTGTTCAAAGTTACAAAAGCACTGAAAAAAGTGACTTATAACCGGGCATCACACTTACAATTGTCAAAGCATCCCTACAGTCATGTGATCAACATTAAGCTATGATTTCAACATAGTAAAAGCTCATACTGGCAATTGGTATGTATTTAAGGCAGCTGCAACATTCGGAGGTCATATGATTGCAACTTTCCCAGCAAGCTTCCAACAAGCAAAGTCAATGGTGGAAGCCAGATTTGCTTAACAACCGCAAGGCTCACTTAACAACTGCAGCAATATGCTTAACAACCATAGCAAATAAGGTTGTAAAATCAGGCATGACTCAGCAACCCTTGGTGTGCCCATGTGTCATCTCTCCTGCAGGAGCTGCGTTGGTTGCCGATTTGCTTCCAGGTGCAATTCAAGTGCTGTTTTTCACCTTTAAAGTCTTTCATGGCTTGGGATCAGGTTGTCTGAGGGATCACCTCTTGCCAGTCATATCTACCCGACCCACTAGAGCAGGGAAGCAAGGAATGTTGTGGGTCCTGTCCCCTAAGGAGGTACATCTGGTGGGACCTAGAAGAAGGGTCTTCTCTGTGCTGATTCCCTCTTTTTGAAATATTAGAAATTAGACTGGCCCCCACTTTGACACTCTTTAATAATGCCCTGAAGACTTGGTTTTGCCAATGGTTCTGGGAAATAGAGTGGGATGGAGCCCATCAAATGGCTTATTTGACTGTGTGTTGTCACCGGAGTGGGTGGGTGTGAGGGTTATTGCTTTTTCCACACTATACTGTGTTTTTATTGTTTGTAAACTGCCTAGAGTGAGTAGGCGGCTATATGAATTTGGTAAATAAATAAACCACCGTGCTTAACAACAAAAGTTTGGATCCCAATTGTTGTCGTAAGTTGAGGGCTATCTGTATAAGGTTTCATCATCCTAGGTGAATCAGGAACTATCTGAAATGTGTGCAAGTACTAAAAGAAAGAGCATATTCATACGGTCAGTAGAATACATTGTAGAAGAAATTTGTCCTGAGAAAGAAAATAGAAAGCACGCACTTAAAAAACTGTTCTTTCATGGCTCTATGCATAAAATCATATATTGTATATCTCCCATTTATCTCCTGAAAGACAAGGGTTGCCTGCTTGAATTGGTAATAAGAAACTTTGGGCTACAAAATGGGATCAATGCTAACATACTGCAAGCATGGAGCACTTCTTTTCCAGTATTCTGTGCTGTTGCTGCTGCTACAACTGTCACTGCATTCAAAAGAGTCAGCATTTAATAATTTAATAATAAAATAAAAAGCATTTGACACTGATGGCAGTTGTACACCACTGCTAACAAATACTTTTGTTACAGAACTACATTTTTGCACCTTACAGAGTCCAATACATTGCAACATAAAATGCAGGTATTTTTAGGTGCCAGTGACTAACAGAAATGTGCAATTTACGCAGTACATTATTTTTTCTGATAACATATTAGTCCCTGGACAACAGCAACAAAAAAATAAGAACAAGAACTTGGAAATGTATATTTATTTTAAAAATATTTTCGTATATTCTGAATCTTAACTAATATCTTTGAATAATAGGTACTGTAAATTCAATAGAAGCTCTAATCTGTTCTTTTATCAACAACATAGTTAAGCCTTCGGCCTGCCTCTCTTCTGTAGACCAGAATTTGATCCTCAATAATCAATTGACAGAATCAGAATAATATATGCACTCACAAATTCCTAGAATATTGTACCTAGATACACGTTGATTGCTTTAAGTCATTTTGGAAGGCAATTTTGGTTAAAAATGTGTAATAATCTGTTTTCACTGCTGTAATTTTTATTCATTCTTTTCGTGATTCTTTTTGGCATTTTCCCATTTATTTCCATTATTTTTTCATTGTATCAAGTGTAAATTATTTTCATTCATCCATTCGTTCATTCATTTTTCTACTTGCCTGCCTGCCTGCCCAATCTACCTACCTATCCACCTAATTTATATGGGCATTTGAATGCTATTTATTTAGATAATATTTATTCACAAAATACATATTATATTTAGGAGAAACAAAAAGTACAAAAATACCTTTCCACACGGAATTCAAATGTAATTTATAATTTGCATTATTTTATGTACATCAATTAATTTTCATTAATGATAAATTAACAAATTATTCATTATCACTTATAAACGCTAGTGTTTATGATTCAGCAGCATTAAAGCCTTCAGAAAAGGTGCTAATTTTGGAGGAATAAACAGAAAACCTGAAGTTTCAAAGACAAAATTACAGTGGAACATAAGAAGTAAAAACATGGGATAGTTCAGCATAGAGAAAGATGAAATGAGTTGACTAAAGGAAATTTAAAAACAGGGATACAATATCCCTAAGTTCAGAAACTAGCAAAATAATATTTGAGATCATCCAATGTAAATTAGAATCCTACATGGGAAAACAGATACCAGATGTTCAAGCTGGTTGTCAAAAATGTCAAGGAATAAGAGATATTATCGCTAATGCTTGCTGGATAATTGAGAGCGCCAAAAGAAGCCAGCATGTGTTTCAGTGAGTGACATAGAGGGTAGAGAGGATGGCCTTGAGACAGATAGAAGATTCATTACTAAGGCAATAATCAGATAAACATGATTTGAGTCCATACCCAAAAAGAGATATATGGAGATGCCTTTCCTCCCCTCCCCTCCCCTGAAGATTAAAGAAGGCAAACAGGAAGCATATTCAAACTTGCCAGATTCTATTACAATATCTATTCTAATAAAAATAGCTTTACACCCACACAGTGCCTGTTTCTTAGTCTGGTCTACCTTACAGGGATGACATGTATTGAAAAGTCTTCAACTGATCATGTCAAATGGTGGAATGTCCTTAGGAAAATGGAAATCCACAAACATCTCATTGTCTTCATGCAAACCTAAATATAGGATAGTATATCCATTCAGTTACAGTCTGAATGTAATATGGCAAAACAGACTGGCTCCAGAGCAGAGAAGGAAAGAGACAAGACGTAATTCTCATCTTACAAGACTTCATTTATTGACCCTTCAAAGTTACAACGGCATTGAAAAAAAATCACCTTTGAACGTTTTTCATTCCTACAACCATTGTAGAATGCCCATGGTCATGTGATCAAAATTCAGATGCTTGGCAACTGACTCATATTTATGATGGTTGCAGTGTCCCAAGGTCATGAGGTCACCTTTTGACAAGCAAAGTCAAAATAGGGAAGCCAGATTCACTTAACAACCATGTTACCAACATGGTTAACAATGCATGTTAACAACTGCAATGATTCACTTAACAATTATGACAAGAAAGATCGTAAAGTGGGGCAAAACTCATTTAGCAAATGTCTCACTTAGCAACAGAAATTTTAGGCTCAATTGTGATCGTATGTCAAGGACTATCTGTGTATTCAGCCTATATCAAATCAATTATAGTATTTACCATGAGTTATTTTTACACTATTTGGGGTTCAAAACTGCATTATAACTTCACCGATACCACTTCGTTATATTTTCCCAAATTGTTTCTTCAGTATAACATTTAATATATCTGAGTATGATGACTCTTCATTCAAAGTATTCATTTATATTCATTTGAAACAAATAGCCACCCAATTGCAATGGACTTTACAAAGTATGCCAAAAGCAGCAATTTCAAGGCATAATTTGGCCGGCCAGAAAAAACATCCAGAAAAAACATGTATAAATGAAGCTGAGTCTCAGCTGAAGCATAAGGCACAAATGGAACAAGT
Source organism: Pseudoxenodon macrops (assembly GCA_032467955.1). Taxonomy (NCBI): domain Eukaryota; kingdom Metazoa; phylum Chordata; class Lepidosauria; order Squamata; family Pseudoxenodontidae; genus Pseudoxenodon; species Pseudoxenodon macrops. The sequence goes on from JANHFT010005605.1 coordinate 48,479, forward strand.
GCAACCATAGTTCTGCCTCAGCCACGCACTTTCCTCCCAAAAGGAAAGAGAAAAGATAATGAATATTGGGCCAAGCAATTACTGCAGATGCAGAAACTAGGTTATTAGGAACATGGCTTAACTTTTAGCTGTATTCCCCAACGACATCATCTAGTCTACATCTGAAAAGTAGAGGAAGAATCCAGCCACTGGGCTTTTTGCTGTTGTTATATAATAATAAACCTGTTATCTTTAAGATGTAACTGTGATGTTCCTTCTCCTGTCAAATATGCTTAAAGAAATATTATTTCTTTTTTGAAAGCAGACTCATAGGGAATTATCAGAAGCTACCTTTGGTTTCCACATATTTCAGGAAGCATAACTCTATCCATGACACAACTATTTTTATCAGTACAAAAAATACATTGAAATAAAAAAGATAACCTTGAAATTGAAAGAAAAAAGAGACTAGAATAAGGTACAAATATATTATTTCCTTTATAAAAAGTAAAATGTGTAAAACTAAGTCCTAATTGTACAATTCATGCTGTTTTTTACTTAAGCATTATCTGCAGTCACATATGAAGTACAGTGCAAGACTGTCATGAGTACATAAACGGAACAATCCTAATTTGTCAAATAGCAATGATTATAAATAATTTTATTGGGAAAAATACATGAAACATACTACTCAGGAAGAGCTTTTAACAATTCCTATTGGTGTTTATTGATTAACATATTACAAAGAGAATATATACATTGCTGAAAGGCAGTAACTATCCACAAACCACTGATGGGTTACAAGCTGATGGCTAACAAGCTATTAATGACAGTCTGCAACCCAACACTTAAAATGGTCAGAATTCTTTCCTTGACCACAAGGACAAGTGGATCATTTCTGTAAGGTTTAAAGAGATGAAACATTCCAATCTTTAACAAAGGCTTAACAAAAGTAAGATTGTGCATGTTCAACATTGACATTCCAACATTGACATAAAGGTTCAAACATTAACATTCCTGCTGATCATAAACTAAAAGATAATACACAACCAGACAATCATACCACAGACCAAACAACAACCCAGAAGCAGGACTATGGGCAATCTTTAACTTATGACAGTTCATTCAGTGTCTATTTGAAATTACCATGGTACCAGAGGTGGGTTCCTACCAGTTCGGACCAGTTCTATAGAGTAGGTAGTAAACCTAGGGAGTAGTTCGCAGAACCG
>JANHFT010005607.1:77869-89216 GCA_032467955.1 Pseudoxenodon macrops
CAACTTCTGGAGGCAAGTTGTTCCACTGATTAATTATTCTAACTGTCAGGAAATTTCTCCTTAGTTCTAAGTTGCTTGTCTTCTTGTTTAGTTTCTACCCATTGCTTCTACCCTCAGGTGCTTTGGAGAGTAGCTTGAATTATATTCAATATAAATAATTACTTCTGATGGCCCTTTGTTCATATTTCTGCCTTTCAGATTGCACTCTGACTCTATAAAACTCAGCAAAGAGAATGAGGCTTAGGAAACAGGACAACTAGAAAGCATTCTCCTTTTTCAGGTAATGTCTGCACTTGTCTCTCTTTCTGTAGACATCATCATTGGCATGGAGAGATATAGTGTTGCCATCCTATCAGTCCTGGAATAATATTGATTGGTAGAAAAGTCTCCTCTTCTCACTAGTTAAGCCTACTTTGCTGTTCCTGTCTTCAAAACAATGGAAAGTGGAAGGTTGAACAAAACATTTGGCTATCAGAGATTGATGGACATAAATGGGACTCTACTTTGAGTGCTTTGGGTTTATACAATTGCAAATTATTCTAACATTTTTCTAGCAAGGGACCTTAAGTAATTTCTAAAATTAATCCAAGGTAAACTTAATCACAATTTAATAGGGGGAGGGTCATCTTATTTATATAACTCACTTGAGGTCAGTGAAGACACAGAAGGATCATAAAAATAACCATGTTGAACCAAACTAAAGGGCTCTCTTGTCCAACTTTCTATTCTCTTTGTGGCTAGACACTCTCAGAGTTTCAGAAGTTCAGAAGAAGTATACAATGGCAATTGATTTCCCCCCATAACTGCTATCTATAGGCATATTACCTCTAGTCTTAGAAGACTCATAGTCATTCTTGCTAGTAGCCATCAATAACCATATCTTCCAGAAAAATCTCTAATTTCCTTTTAAAACCATCCAAGATGGTGTTTATCAAACCTGTGTTATATGTGTAATTTACAGTATATCTATAACATACATGAATGACTTTGGCCATAATCTCAATTCTCACCTCCCTCATATCTTCTGATGGAGTTTGAGATGATGTACATATGCATTAAATATATATGCACCAAACTATTCTTCTGAATTGGGACTTCTGGCCAGTCAACACAAGGGAAAAGAGCATAACACAATATCCTTAAATCTATATACAGTACAGTCTGGCAACTATATTTTTATCAGCCTGAAAATTAGCCTGAAAATTAGGACAGCAATAGCAGAAGACTTCCATTCTTCTGCTAAGGACAGCACTAAAAAGATCACCTACATGACGGGAAATATGCAAATTACTCATGAGGAAGGAAGGAGAGAAAGAAAGAAAGAGAGAGAGAGAGAGAAAGAAAGAAAAAGAAAGAAAGAAAGAAAGAAAGAAGAGGAAATTCAATAGATTGGTTATCTTGTTCTTCCCCATTTTCTAACAGAACCATAGCTGATTAGGTAGAGTAAGGTAGACCCATCCCTTAGCTTCTGCTCGACACCTACCAGAATGGCAGAGAATGCTAAACGTCAAAAAGGCTTTCATCTAGCGTAGCACATTTCATTATTTGGCTTTTGGACTAATAAGTCTTGTCTTTTAGCCTCCCCAATCACAATGTGATGAGAAACTTCACTTCTCTCCCAATGTGATAATCTCTGAAGATAAGTAGCTCTTCATTTTGTAGTCTCATTCCCCTTTTGCCCTACAATGGTGTGCATAATGCAGGGATCTTTTTTTTAGCCTCCTAAATTCGATTAATTTGATTTAAAACACACACACACACACACATCTCTTTTGCTCTTCTCGGGTGATCTTATTTTGCAGGCAAACATAACGACACCGCAGTGACAGTGCAATAGAGATATTATTGCTTAGCAATAAGAAAGGGCAGAAGGGAGAGAGGGGAGAAAACATTGTCAAAATTACACGGCCATTTCTACCCTCTCTCTAAGTGATAATATCTTTTCCTAATCTAGGGCATACTGATAGGATATTCTTCAGAAAATATTATATGGAATAAATAATAGAATAATCAATTGCTACCTCTGCTCTTAGCCACTGCTGCCATTTCAATTCTAAAACCCTTTGTTGGTTTTTCTTGGTCTTTCTCTGCATTTATCCTTTCTAAATACGGGTTGCTTAGGAGATGAGGCACTTTTCTCCAATAAGAAACTGGGTTTGTCTTGCAACGGGTCAACATAAAGCTAGCCTATCACATCATCAAAAATCACAGGAAATGTTGCTAAAGTGCCAGAGAAATAAAGAGCCCTAAATAAAGGAGAAAAAGCAATAATGCTGAAACAAGAGCACAGTTGAATATCTGCTAGCAGATGCTCCTGTACTATCTGGAGACAAAACATGGCAAGCACCAATTTGACACCATGGTAACTTTGCTGAAGTTTACATTTTTTTTGTTTTGTTTATTTCTTTCAGGTGAAGTGCAGTAAAAGGAAAATGTATCAGGTTAGAACCTTTCAAGGTGTTAATGTTTGGTTTGCGGCACCATAGTAAATATGTCCTAATATTACTGAGGATATATGTCTTCCCCAATAAAAAAGATGTAATTTTGTAAGAATCAAAGAAAAACAATAGAGGAAAAACAATGGGAAATGGCACTAATACACTAACAGGAAGCCAAATATGGAATCCTAAATAAAATAAAATAAATAAATACCCAGATGGAAATCTGGAGGGAAGAAATTTAAAGGCCAGGGTCCTTGCAAACTGCCAATTCAACTAACTTTTGGAAGATATTTTTTTTCAAGTAGCCATAGTCTATATTTAAATTGATTTTGAATTCAATCCATCACTCTACAAGTACACAAAGTGGGCATAATTCTTGCACAGATGATTTGCCTGAAGTAGTAAGCACTTGAGGAGCAAAATGGATTCAATGGATGAAACTTAGACAAATCACAACTGAAATCTTCAGTCTCCATGATGACAATATGTTCATGTTATAAAGGTTACCCAATATGTAATGCTTATATTGCAGTGACTCTACTCCCATAACTTAAGAGCCATCTCTGCTCCAATCATCTAGATCAAACCTGGACATTTTGCAGACTCTGGGCCACATCCAATCCTTTGGATGTCCTATATGGCTCACATGAGGTCAACTGGAAATTAGAAATCAAATGTAAATAAGCACACCACAGGGGGCAGGAGAAGAAGACAAGTTGGGTCTGGCTCTGTGCAGTCACCGTGCACACCTTCAGTCAGCTGGCACCCTTATGTAGCTGTCTTAGTAAAATTAATTGCCCACCCTGATCTAGAGTGAAGTCTATGAACTACTGTATATAAAGTTTTCCAACTTCCCTTCATGAAACTTTGAGTGGTTAAGACCAAAAACTTGGCCAGTTATGGAAATTTGCATAATTTTAATGCACTATTTTTCCTCCTTAAATCTCTCTCAGGATCAGGCCTATTTGGTCCATGTCCATTATGTCCATGCCTGATGTAGCTTTTTGCCCCAATAGAAATTGTCTCCTCTAGTTAAGCAAGACCTTACATTTGGGCTGGTTAAAAATGGAATAAGAATGCAAGATCCTAATCGAAATATAGTAATTTACAACTTAAATATAGCAATTTACATCTTAAAGACCCATTTAGAAATACCAGATGGAAGAATTAAATACTTTTCCATATTAATGTTTTGGGAGTTCCTCAACTGACATCATGCAGTCACAGAATTACGGGACAATACTGCTCAAAAGGATTGAATTGTCATTCCGGCCAGCTCCTAAACGCTGTCCACCATCACCGGCCTTTGAATGACTCTATCTGTCTCATTCTAATTAGAGTTTATTGAAAAACTAGATGATTGGAACATTCTGTGATTTGGCAAAATGTTTCCAATATAAAACTGTGTTGTTGAACAAGCCCTTAATGTTAACAGTGGCATTAAGTTATAAGCAACTATTATAATGTGTGAATGAAAGAATGAGTGGAAATGTGTGAAATGGCTAAAACGAGGCTGGGAACATCACAAGAAGCATACAAACAAGATGTGAATAACAAGAGCAAGGTTGAATGCAAATGACAGGAACCAGTTAAGTGCCAAGCTGAGAAAGAGATGTCAATATAGCTGAGAGAGCAACTAGATGGAATGTCAATAAGATTCTGTCTCAGAATATTGTGAGAAACTGAGAAAACATGGAGTGTCAGCAAGGATGATCTTGACATGTTGTGAGCTAAAGTGACAAAATACTACTTTTTCTCACAGTAAGGAAAGGAGGTTCCCACAATAATAAACCTCCACTTCTGAATATAATAACAATGATCTCTTCCCAATGTGTAAAATATAAAATAAACAGTTAGGAGGGTCAATATGAGGTCCTGATAAACTGAAGAGAGATGATAGTTTGTACAACAATGTTTTCTATTTTACACTCTGTTTAAGTGAACTACCCTAAGGCATGGAAATGTAAGTATTGCATAAGCGATTGAATGACTAATATTATCTTTTCTCTGTGATATCAATCAATATTATTATAATATATATTTTATCTCAGATTTCATTTGTCACATATCCTCTCTACCAATCTACACAATGTAGATGTGACCACTTTGCCCTGCTGCTCAGATTATAATAAGAGTTTAATAAATGTGTGCCTTAACTTGGTGCATAAACGTGGTGCATTCTGAAATTAGCTGAAGTCTTACATGGCTCATTTATTGTTACCAAAGATGACTATATGATTATATATGTTTACTGATTGATAGATATTACATTATGGGCTGGTCACATAGCAAGAAGGTGGCAGGTGGACCAAAGCAGACATAGAATGGATCTCACTTCATAAAAAGCATCCATGAAAGAGACCTAAAACAAGATGGATTGATGATATCAGCAAGTATTGTGGGCCCAATTGGAAAAAGAAAGCTCAGGACTTTATTGGTTGGAAACATGTGGAAAAGGCCTTCATCCTGCAATAGACACACACATGCACACACACACACACACACACACACACTTATAGATACAAGTATACAACTACATCTACATATAGACTGACACACATCCTTTGTGCCATGCATTTGTTTGAAAAAACGATGAAATGCTTGAGGCCTTTTCAAAGTAGGCTATAAAGGCAAACATTTTGTCTGGCTTATGTTACATTTTTAAGAATACAAGAATAAAGATAATTTTGTGAAAACTCCATAAAATCTCCTCTCTGAGGGAGATGGACAGTTCAAAAATGTGAAAAATAAATAAATAAATGAAAGCAAAGGAGATGGATCTCAGGACATGAGGTGATTCTCAAAACAAGAATTAGTTCCCATGTGAGCTGGGTGAGGTGATGACATCAAGTAAAAATGCACTAGGGGGGCATGAAAACTGGCTAGGTTTTCTGAAGGTATAGAAGTAAATGGTAATACTTCAGAGCCATCACACAGTATGAATAGTGCCCAGTGAGCCTCCTACCGTGGTTCTTCTGGAATGCAAAGCTAGCCTGCCCAGTTATGAAAATAAATGAGCATTAAGTGTTGTAAACTTTTATTGTTTTCATTGTAACTAAATTGTGTGAGTATGGAAACTTGGAAGCAGATACAATTCAAATTCAAGTGGCAGGAAAATGAATTCACAAAACATTGCACGATAAATATTTGCAACAGGAATTGAATGAAGCATTTACTATGGTCAGATTATATGGAAATGCTCAAGAAGAAAGTTGTCTAATGGCAGCAATAACTGGCATCTCTCTAGATCAGAGGTCAGCAACCCATGGCTCTAGAGCCACATGTGGCTCTTTCATCCCTCTGCTGCAGTTCCCTGTCGCCGGTCAGCTACATAATTGATAGGGCTTTTGGTTAAGACAGGTAGAGGAAAAAGGACTAGGATTATACTCTATGGTGAGGGGGGATTGTACTTCTGGTCAGTAAAGGAAAAAGGATGCCACACTAGGAGGAGACTCTATGATGGGGGAGCTCCATTTAGGACCTTTGTGGCCCTTTGAGTGTTTAAGGTTGACGACCCCTGCCATAGACAGAGGGATGGGACATCATGCTTCGCAGCTGCACCAATGGAATTTATTCCTCAGTCATAACAAGATGCAGTCTGGCTGAGCAAGTCAAGGCCATCTCCACCAGCAATGGTGGTAGGGAGTGACTTCTACAACTCATGAAATGTATGACAAATGTATCTTGTCTTTTTATGTGCACTGAGAGCACATGCACCAAAGACCAAATTCCTTGTGTATTCAATCACACTTGCCCAATAAAGAATTCTCTTCTATTCCATTCCACTCCACTCCACTCCATATTTTCTATTCTATTCTATTCTATTTTAAATTACTTCATTGAGGAATGTGACAGGTGACACACTTTGGGGGGGAGGGAGAAACAGAGTCAGAGGTTAGGCGCAAAGGGGGTGATGTCAGAGTTGGCTTCACATAGATAATGTTGACATGGTGCTCCTAATAAAAGACTGGATTTTTATTGCCAAATGGCTTGAGACTCTTAATTGTGTTAGGGTTCTGCTCAGAACCCTGACACTTATGTTTCCAATAATTTTCACCTCTCATTTATTCATGAAAGAATGCTTGAGTCTCATGTTCTAAAATCTGGCTAAAGGAAATTAGTCAGACATCAGACTGTCAAATAGCTTTGTACCAATCAGGAATGATTAAATATGATCTGGTTTTAGTTAACTGCAGTGCGCCTATTTTATAATGGAAGGCATTTGTATATTTGCATTCTGCTATGTTTGATTGACATTTTCTATTTTTCCTTAAAATAATACCAAATTAAAAATAGGGTGGAAATGTACTCCCTGTCTCTTTTATTCTCTTCCAAGTAGCTCCACCCATTTCTTCAAGGCATTTCTTTTAACAATTCAGCTGGGGAAAGAGTGTTCCTGAATGAGAAAGGAGAAGCAACTGGAGGATTCGACATCATCAACTTGATCACTTTTCCAAACAGATCCCTTCAGAGAGTTAGAGTTGGAAAGGTGGATCTCCAAGCTCCAAAAGGGAAAGAATTCTTCATGGATGAATATTTGATTGTCTGGCACCCATCTTTTAACCAGGTATAAATGGAATCATTGATGCAACCATGTCTGAATCCATTAGGATCCCATATTGAGCTTAGTCAGTTCAGCAATCTAATTTCTGTTTCTTAAAATAAGACATGATATAGTCTTTTCAAAGGATGTTCATCATCAAGCATTGATCAAATGGGCAAAATGATATTATGACAAAAAAGCCAGGTTGCCATTTTTGGCCTGCATTTCCATTTGAAATCACAAGAGTACCCATTTTCCCATGCATTTTCACCATGTTTAATTGTTTACTCGCCCTGCACTTTAAACAGGATCTTTTATACTTCATTGTAATTTCTGCTGCTTTTTAAAATTTATATTATAAATCTAAGTTCATAAACTAAGAATCCATTTGGAAATCTGAAAATAGTTTCACTCCATAAAAGAGAAGAAAAATCCAAAACTGTTTTAACAACCCTCCTTTACAAAACATTTTCATGCTTATCACCAGGTTCTTCCAATTTCTCAATACAATGACCCTTGTTTCCCTGGATATTGGAAGAAAGGAATTGAGGGAAGTCAATTCTGCTGCTTTGACTGTGTTCCATGCCCAGAAGGAAAGATTTCAAATCAAAATGGTAGGAAATTCTACAAAATTCATTAGAATTAAGGAAACTTTAACATGCTACTTAAGGATGTATGAAATCAGTAAAGTGGTTTTTCCAAAATTTGGAAGTTCTAGATAACAAATTCCTTGATTTTCCTCACAGATATGGATGACTGTTTTGAATGCTCAGAAGTTCATTATCCAAATAAAGAAAAGAAAGGCTGTATCTTGAAATCAATTGTGTTTCTAACATTTGAAGAAACACTAGGAATTGGTTTACCCTCAGCAGCTCTTTGTTTCTTCTTCTTGACATCTTGGATACTTGGAACATTTATTAAGCACAAGGATACTCCCATTGTCAAAGCCAACAACCAGTCCCTCAGTTACACCCTTCTTGTCTCTCTTCAGATCTGTTTTCTCCCCTCTTTGCTTTTCTCAGCCAACCTGGCAAAGTGACCTGCCTTCTCCAACAATCAATGTTTAGCATCACCTTTAAGTGGCCATTTCTAGTGTACTGGCCAAAACTATCACTGTGGTTGTGGTTTTCATGGCCACTAAACCAGGATCTCAGATGAGGAAATGGGTGGGGAGAAGATTGGCTCTTTCTACTGTCCTCTCCTGCTCCCTCTTCCAAGTATGTATTTGTATTCTTTGGTTGTCAACATCTCCCCCATTCCCAGAGATGGACATGCACTCTGAGCTCCAAGAAATGATTTTACAATGCAATGAGGGGTCAGCTTCCTTCTTCTATTGTGTCTTAGGCTACCTGGGTATCTTGGCCATCACCAGCTTTATTGTGGCTTTTTTTGCCCGTAAATTACCTGACAGTTTTAATGAAGCCAAGTTCATCACCTGCAGCACAAAAGGCAAAGCCATGGTAGCTGTGGAGGTCTTCTCTATCTTGGCCTCCAGCGCTGCATTACGGGGATGCATCTTTTTGCCAAAATGCTATATTATTGTTTTTTCAGCCTGACCTCAACCACAGAGAGAAACTCATAAAGAGTTTCTGAAAGAAACTTCATAAAGAAATTTCTGAAAAAGAAATAGAAAGGCTGTTTGCCGTCCACATGAAATATACAATGTATACAATTATTTTTACTTTTGTTAAACAACCATTGATTGTTGTCTATTTTTGATTATTAAGATTTATTGTGATTGTACATTCCAAAACAAGTGTTCATGTTGCTCTATTTTCACTATTTTGCAAGATTCTTTAATCTAATCTTTTCTTCCTTATTGCTTTCTTAATCCCTGTTAGGATATTTGTGATATTGATGCAATCGATGTCCAATGTCTGTAGAGACAATTTCATGGTTTTTCTACTTTCAATTCATAAAGCTCTACACAAATTTAGTAAAGTTTACCCAGAAGCAAATTGTCAGCCAATGCAAGTCCTAACTATCAATAAAGGAGAATGTTTTAGTTCAGGCTGCCCATAAATTACCTGACAGCTTTAAGGAAGCCAAGTTCATCACCTTCAGCATGTTGGATTTTTGCACACTGTGGATCTCCTTTTTTCCATCCTATCTGAGCACAAAAGGAAAAGCTATGGTAGCTGTGGAGGTCTTCTCCATCTTTGTCTTCCAATGCTGCATTACTAGGATGCATATGTTTGCCAAAATGTTATACCATTGTTTTGCGATCTGACCTAAACCACAGGGAACATCTCACAGAAAGAAATTAGCACATCATGTGATGTTTCTTTCTAGGTAAAATTGCTGGAAAAAAGAATAGAAAAACTGTTTTCTGTCTACAGGAAGTATTATATAAAACCCATAGGAACATACATATTTCTGTCAAGGCAGGATTTATGTAGGGTGTTTAAGATTCATTCATATTTAAGCCCATTTCAAAGTAAATGTTCATGTTGCTGTGTTTCCATCATTTTCCAAGACTCTTTAACCTAATCCATTCTCCTTTTCAACGCTCTTGTTGAACTTGATTTTTATCTAGTTTTCTTAGTTGATATTAGGATATTTCAGATATTGACTCAAATGATATCCAACGTTTGCAGTTCATGGGTTTTATACTTTCAATCCCTAAATCACTATACAAATACAGTAAAAAGCTGACTACCATTTTATGAACATATATTTGATAGTGTTACAGGATATTAGTTTGGATTTGTTAGGGTGCTTTGAAATGTAATATACACTGAGTTTGTGAACCCTGTATAATTAACTGCATTTTTTAAAAAATGCTTTCATACTGGGTCCCAACCCATAAGTCATTTTGCATTGTAAACTGTTTCAAGTATTAATTATATGGGAAATTTATTGAAATGAAATGAAAAATGGAAAAAAAAACACAATACAATCCTAGGCTGCATTAATAAAGAAATAGAATCAAGATCACATGAAGTTCTAGTATCAGTTTACAAAGCCTTAGTAAAACCACGCTCGGAAAATGATGTCCAGTTCTGGTCAACCACACTATAGAAAATATGTTGAGACTCTAGAAAGAGTGCAGAGAAAAGCAACAAAGATGATTGGGGCCTGGAGGCTAACACAAATGAAGAACACTTGCAGAAATTAGGTATGGCTAGTCTAGTAAAAAAGAAGGACAATGTTAACAATGTTCCAATATTGGGGGGACTGCCACAAAGAATAAGGGGTTCAATCTATTCTCAAAAGCACCAGAAGGCAACAAAAAACAAAAAACAATGGATGAAAAATAATCAAGGAGAGAAGCAACCTAGAACTAAGGAGAAATTTCCTAAAGGTGAGAGCAATCAATTAATGGAATATCTTGCCTTCAGAAGTTGGGGGTGCTTCATCACTGGAAGCTTTGAAAAGCAGTCTGGACAACTATTTGTTTGAAATGATGTAGGGTCTCCTGCTTGAGTGGAGAAGGCTCAACTAGAAGACCTCCAAGTTCCTTTACAACTCTATTATTTTATATTCTTTGTAGTCTCCCTCCCAGTGGTGGTATCCAGCCAGTTCTATCCAGATCACATGAATCTGGTAACAGTGGTTGTGGGAGGCTCCTCCCACCCACCCAGATGTCATCATGTCCCGTTTTTGATGCTCTGTGCATGCGCGGAGGTAGCACGTTCGAGCGAAGCCAGTGCATACACATGCACTCACATTTGCAAACCGGTAGTGAAGGTAAGTTAATACCACCCCTGCTCGCTTCTGTCTCATCCTTTATTCAAAATGTGTGCTGACTAATCCACCATAATAAAGAGTAACTTGATTTGGTTTGCAATTACAAGTCTGGTATTTGTCAAGGAAATCAAATCTGATAAAGGGAGAGATCACAAACATGAAAAAACCTGGGGGGGGAAAGTTTTGTCTGCAGACCAGAGGGGCATTGTTTCACATGCTTCCTGCATCCTATGGATGGGGCTTTGCTTCTTTATGCAGCCCGTTTTGGGGACCCCTGCTTTAGGTTATGTTAAAGCGTTTGCGATAGAATACAAGTTTTTGTATATACAATACAAAAACTTCAGTACAAGGAATCTTTTCAAGATTTTTAGTGAGCTTAAGGTAATTTATTTTTCCAGTTCTTCCTTTTTACTCCTTGAAAAAAAAGTTGTATGATAAATGACTGATACCTACTGGATCTATTTTATATATTATTTTGTAAAAAAAAATTTGGTCAAAAATAAATGTGGTACTTTGAAAAAAAGAAACAGAATAGAATAGAATAGAATTCTTTATTGGCCAAGTGTGATTGGACACATAATTTGTCTTTGGTGCATATTCATCAAGAATCATAAGGTACAACACATAATGATAGTCATAGGGTACAAATAAGCAATCAGGAAACAATATCAAT
>JANHFT010005608.1:9765-20139 GCA_032467955.1 Pseudoxenodon macrops
TGCCCCTCCCACTTATAGTGCAGATGGAACAACCCTCTAAAGAGCGAGCTACAACCTCCTCCCTTATCTCCAAACCAAAATCTTTCCCGCCACCCCCACTCGCAAGGCCCAGGCTTGACACTGATGTTGATTCCCTTCTTGGAAATGTACTCACATGGTTGTTTTTATTTTTGTTCTGTACCACCTGAGAGCCCAGGGAGAGGAGGAGGGGAACTGTTTTTATCCATGAGTATTTGTAGCCTTTTGAGGACTCTGCTTTGTAGATAACCAGATTTCTCTGTTCCTTTAATATTTTCTTTCAATTCTAATTCCTTGCTGCTGAAAGTAAGGTTTGGCTAATGGGGGAAAATTGCTTTTACTTGCTATAAATTGGAAAGTATACTTTATTGGTGTAGCTTAAAACTGTATTTGCATTTTGGCAGTTACATGACATTCATCATGTTTAGTTTGTACTCAGGTATTCTATCTTTGCTTCCCCAAGCGCTAAAGCAATTCAATACCTGTGAATCAATTCAATACCTGTGCATTTTATTCTTGTACCCTAAATGAAAAATCTGCATGTATTTGTTCAATGATATTCTACTATTTGTAATTTGCATCAATACCATTTTGAACCATAATTTCTACTTTTTAGAGCAGGGGTGTCAAACTGGTGGCCCACGGATCAGATGCATCATGTGCAGGCCATGGTCACCCCAGCTCCACAAATGGGAAAAATGTCGCAAAACGTCACCTGACTGCAACATGACACAGCGAGTTTGATGCCCATATTTTAGAGAAATCAGCTATGCCGCCTAATTTTGTTTCATTTGCAGATTTGATAAATATCTCCTCCACTTCCTTACTCACTTCATTAATAAAAATGTTGGAGTGTAGAAGACTCAAGACTGAACTTTATAAAATTCCTTTTCATACTTATTTAAATATGATACATACTGTCTGAGTATACAAGATTCAGCTATATATCCACTTAATTGGCAAAAAGTTGAACTGCTTAATTTATTCTTTGCATCTGTCTTTATGCAAAAGAAAAAGCAATACTATAGAAGAAAAAACAGATAGGAAAGAAAATGTTAAGAGACAACCTATCCACTCTAGACAAGTTCAAATCACTAGTACCAAATGGATTACATACACCCCAGAGTTCTGAAGCTGCTGGCAGACATGATTTCAGAACCACTGAACAAAATCTTTCAAAACTGGGAAACTACTACCAGTCTGCAAATAGTTCAGGTGGTCCCAGTATTATGGATCCAGGAAACTACAAACCAGTCAGCCTGACATCAATACCTGGGAAAATCCTAGAAAAGATAATCAAGTGGTGGCTTTGCAAGCACCTATAAATGAGAAAAGTGATTACTAGAAGCAAGCATGGGTTTGTTAAAAGCAGATCATGTTAGACAAATCTTATTGCCTTCTTTGACAAAGTGACTAATTGGTATATCAGGGAAATAATGTGGATATACTTTACTTGGACTTCAGTAAGGCATTTGATAAAGTAGACCTCAGCCTAATTCTTGGCAAGATAGAAAATGTGGGATAGACAGCATCACCACAAGATGGATTCACAATTGACTGACCAAATCCATCTTGGATTTTGCTTCTGCACATGTGCAGAAACTTTTTTTTATTGCTGTGTGTGCATGCTTTTCACGCACACACGAAGCACAACCCTGAGTGAACCGGCAGCAAAAATATCCAGAACCCACCCCTGGTAGGCATCTAATCTAATGAAGAGAAGGACACTGAGTGATATGATAGCAGTCTTCCAATAGTTGAGGGGTGTCACAGAGAAGAGGGGATTGACATTATCTCCAACCTGAGGGAAGGACAAGAAGTAATGTACAAACGTTTATCAAAGCTAGAATTAAGGAGAAATTTCCTGATAGGGGAACAATCACTGTGATGACTTGACTCCAGGAGTAGAGTGCTCCATCTCTTGAGGTTTTCAAGAAGACATTGGACAGCCATTTGCCCAAAATGGTGGAGGGTGTCCTGTTTGAGCAGGAGGTTGGACTAGGAAACTTTCAAGGTTCCTGCCAACTCTGTTATTCTATGTTCTACTATCCATGTTAATCTTCAGGTTCTTCAAACCCTAATCCTTTCTTCTCTTGATAGATTTAGTAAATTTAATAAATTTGTAATCTACTTAGGCCCACCAGCCCCAAAATTCAACCATTCAGGTTCATAAGTTATCCAAAAGAAGAAGAAAAAGTTCAAACAGGAAGGAAAAAAGAAAGTTCTTTGTTATTTCCCAGCTACTATTTACTTTCTCTGTTTAGTTTTCATCTAAGTTCAAACAGCTAAACTGTTTAAAAAGTTAATGTTTCATTCTCTGTTTCTGTTGTCTCCTATAAACAATTTGCTAGAGCAGGTGTTATTGTAACAAACAAGCTTCAATATACAGTCAAGTCATATTTTCATTATTTTTGCTTCTCTGCTGTTTTCTCCCACTGTTGCTCTCTTTCTCTCTCTTTCACTTTTGTTAGCTTAAATTGTATCATCTGCTCCAAAGTTTTTAAAAGTCCCAGGGGACCAAATTTCATTTTCCAAAAAGTTTTCAACTTAATATATCTTGTATTTTAAATCCGTAGTCCGACTTCCTAGCTTTTACATTTCTTCTCTTTTTAAAAAAAAACAACTTTTCTCTATTTCCAGTTCCATAAATAGCTCGCAAGTTTGCTTGCCGCTATTCTTGGGGGTGGAAAACAAACAATTCCATGTCCATCTATTTCTTCCAGGTTTATTTTAAGCAGATAAATTCCACAAATCTCACCCAGATCAATCACACTGTTCCTCACATTCTATGCTTGCTGCATTGATCAGCTGTCACAGCTCCGGTCAGGCATGCAATGGCCATCTTTTTCTTCCCACCGGATTGAGAGCTTCCTCCATGTCAAACAAGCAGTATGTGGTCTCCTTGTGATCAGCGTAGTGTCCTCTCTGTCTTCATCACCCCTCCAGGGTGATTTGGGTCCCTCAGAACCTCCTGGCAGGTTAAATTCAGCATGATCCCACGGAGCCCCGTGGTGCCGTATTGCCATGACATCAGCCCCTCTTCCTCCTATGTTCTACCCTCCAGACCATCCTTTTAACGAGGTACTTAGTCAAATTGGTTGCTGAAATCAAGATATATCATAATTACAGCACTCCTGTCAATAAAGGAAGTTACTTAATGAGAAAAAAAAGATAGGACTTCCTGTCAAAACAGACCAAGGCATTGCAGAAAACCTAACTCAGAGAAGTGAGCTAGAAAAACCAATAGGGTGGGGAGATAGAGTTAATATGAGAATGCTTGGTGCTGATGTCATGGATGTTTGCTCAGCACCAAATCCCACTTTCTGAAAGATGCTCCTAGATACAGGATAATAAAATTTTATTTTCTAGCAACACTGTCAAGCCAAGCTCAAGTCCTGTGTGGAACAATTCATCCAGAGTTTTATTTGGGTAATTTCCAAGAATATTAAATAGCCTCCTTTCTATTAATGGACCATTCCTCTTATCTAGTGTCCATACCGCTTCTTCTGTACACACTTCAGATATTTGAAGCAATGAGGATAAGATGTATGTCTACTTATCAATCATGGGCAGGATTTTGTGAGAATTTGAGCAAACACCAGTAAGCACTTATGGGACAAAGAACACTGAGGTTCACTTTAGGAGGAGATGATATGACAGTGGAAATATATGAACTATGTGATATCCGGATAGTGAGCTAGGTCCTCTGCTGTTATATGGAGATAGATGGATGGCCTATCAAACTTAAGAAAGTTCATGTTGCTGAATTTGTGAATATCAGATGAATTACTCATAAAATCCTATTCAAAGGGAAGAATGTACTTAGTCTGGGTCATACTTCCTGCACTATTACTTGCAATTTTACTGAGATCTGCCATGAATATTAATGGCAGAAAGCTGCTCAGGGGAAGCAAGTAGAACTTGCCTTTTTAATCAGTGTGTTTAGAACATCAATGTCTTGCTGATACATCTAGCTAGTCTAACCTACTCTCTACCAACATATAAAGCAGATGACTGTTTTCTCCACAAAACCTTTAAATATTTAAGGACAGATAGTTTAGCTGTATTCTGTGGGATTTATACACATTTAGAGATTAGGAGATTGTAGTTAATTCAGGTCCTTGCCAATATAACTACACTTCAGACTGAACTCTTACTTATTTTGACTCACTTGTTCTACTGAGAATTCTGTACCAATGAGGAACTTAGAAATTAATGCTCTTTCATCCGGACAGTGTATAGATTAAACAAATAGAACAAATGATAAGCCTTTCCTGCCTGTAGTTAAATAAGGATACAACAGATAGAAACAGAGACGGGAAAAAAGGGATTATTAGCTAGTGACAAGCAGAAGAGATAAACCCAAGTATATAGTATGAATCCAAGTATACAGTAACTTCTCTTACCTCTGAAAGCTGAACCATGGCACATTCAATTTCATTCTAAAACACTTTGGAGGCATTTTTTATTTTTAGATCATTTAAGGTGTTGTTTCTGCCTTTTAAAACCATGACATTAAGCTTTCTCAGAGAATATGAAGGATTATTTCCTTCTGTTAAGGTCAGCAACAGAGATCTTTTTACATATTCAACCTGAAAGGTGTGGATGACAGAATTGTACTACTGGGTCTTTTTGTTGGCAGCTCCCAGAAGAGCTAATGAGAAGCTCCACACTCCTTGTCCTTCCTGATGTATTTACATGAAGAAAACCAAAAGCCCCTTTTCCGTGAATGCATTTTCTTTGCTGCTACTTTATGTTCCTGTATTGCTCTATTTCTTTGGGAATAGCATTTTCTCTCTCTTTGCCTTGCTACAGTCAATGTTATTGTTTTAGGACCTTCCTGCTTATTAGTTTTTCCTTGCTTATTTATTTATTTTCCCTAATGGTAAGATGCTCTGAGATTCTATTGGTCGAAGAGTAATATTGTATCTTGGGAATGGCATCCGGGGACATATGTATGTTCATAGGTTCAGTACTTTCATATGAAGCAAATTGCTGACTAGAACTCTGGGTATTCCAAGGGATATAGTGGACGATTCTAATTTCACCTAAATTTAACATTATGTCTAAAAGACAAGTGGGAGCCAAAGCATATGGAACTCTGAGGTAAAACTCTGAGGTAAAATACCAATGCAATATACTTCTGCCAGAGAAACTAGCTAAATTTGCTTTTTCTCCTGGGTGTTCTGCAGATATGTGGATGTCAGCCCTCAGAATTTCCCAACTAGCCATGATCTTGCTAAGAATTCTGGGAATTGAAGTCAACAGATCACAGTGACAACTAAGTTAGTAGATCCTGCAGCAGCTTCTGTATCAAGTGGATACTACAATAAACAGAGGCATCATAATCCTTGGTCCATGTTTGTGTCTTTCTATATAAATAAATAGATAGTTGACAGAGAAACAGATATACAGATATCTATATATATATAGGTGTTTTCACTATATTTATTAGTTAAGGCTGTGTATTTTATATTCTTGACCTCGTCATTCTGAATAAAGAATAAGCTCTTTAATTTGGGTTGGTTGCCATTATCAATCTTAGTAAACTGAAACAAATATCAAAAAGAAGCTTCCAATTGAAGGTTAGCATTTCCACCCAAGATACTAAAACTACTTCAACAGAGGAGATGATCACCAAATAGGTGGCAATATCTATACATTTTGACATGTTCAGTCAAAGATCAAAAAGTCATCTGTCTGGCATGCTTTTGTTGGAATTCCTGCAAGTGCAGGTGGGTGGATTTTAAAACATGATTAATATTTCTAGATAGTGTTATTCCAGGATTCTCTGCAAATACCCAGTTTTATACAACAAAAGGGCAAACTTCCCATTAAGTAAATGTTGCTTTCTTAATCTTAATCTTAAACTTCAAGCCAATGATAGCTACCCAAGCATTTAAAACTTGAGCAATACAAGTAATACTGAACATCACTATTACTTGATGGTAAGAGAGAACAGTGGGTATGGTAATCCCAAAGGTGCTTTTTCAAAGCCAACTGGACTTTTTTTTCCTTGAAGAGATTTTGTTTTTAATCCAAGAAGCTTCTTCCGTTCTTTCAGTCTAATTGTCTTTTGAAGAAGCATCTTTGGGATAACCATGACCTGGATGACTAAGAATCTCCATAGACAGTGGGATGGTTGTCCCCTATGGTACGTAATAAGAAGTATGTTATTTGATAAGGCTATACAGGCTGTCAGTGACAGGTACAGAGTTGTGTTGCTGTTGTCAGCAAGTCAGCAAGCTGTTTGATAGTCAACAGTGTGGCTTGTGAGAAAAATGAAGCAGGGTGCATTAGTAGTGCAATGATAAGGCCAGCATAGATTTTGTGGTTGCTGCTCAGCTCCTTGATCCTCTCTGGGTGTCTATTTTAGTGTACCATTTTTGGACATGTCCAAATTACTTAAGTGAAAAGTTGGCATTGAGATTATATGATAACCTCATATATTATTCATTCTTTGACAAAGTGACTAAATTAGTAGACCAGCAAAATGATGTGGACATAGTATACTAGCTCAACAAAGCATTCGACAATGTAGACCACAACCTACTTTTTGGTAAACTAGCAAAATGTGGGATAGATAGCAATACCACCAGATGGACTTGTAACTGGCTGACAAAACATATTCAGCGAGTAGTTCTTAATAGTACTACATCTACATGGAAGAAAGGAAAAAGTGAAGTACCATAAGGTTCCATCTTATGCCTAGTATCTTCATAAATGACTTGGATGAGGGACCGGAAGGAGAACTCATCAAATTTGCAGATTTGCAAATTTTACACTAAGCTTGCTTGTCTTTTTTACATACATTAGTAGCACTTTATAAAGCCTTAATAAGGCCACACCTGGAATACTGCATCCAGTTTTGGTCACCACATTACAGAAAAGATGTTGAGATTTTGGAAAAAGTGCAGAAAAGAGCAACTAGGATGTCCTGGGACAAGAACATATGAAGAACGGTTGCAGGATTTGGGTTTGGCTACTCTAGAGAAAAGGAGAAACTTCCTAACAGTGAGGACAATTAACCAGTGGAACAGCTTTTCAATTCTTGGAGTGGTCATTAAGTGAATCCATGGTCATTAAAGACACTAACGGGCATGGTTTTCCCAAAAAAAACCTGTAGTAAATGCTGGGTTTTGGCTAAACCATCATAAACCATAGTCACATGATTGTAGGCCATTGCACAAATAACCATAAATGCAGCCTGATTGTTGAACGCCCAAACTTTGGTCACATGACTGGAAGAAACTAGTGGTCTGTCAGAACTTCAAACCTGGGTCGTAAGTACCCTCCAGGTAGATACGTTGGAACTTCAAGTGGTCACTAAGCAACTGGTCATAGGTAGAGGGCTACTTGCATTGTTATTTTAACAATTGAATGCTAGATAAGAATATCCCGCATCTTATTTATAGAAATTCTGGTTCTCACAGCCCAGCAGTCCGTACTTAATCAGAAGATACCTCATCATGGACCACGGCACGTGATCAAGGATGACTACAGGAAGCTACAATCTTTATTGACCTTCGAGCCGCCACAAAGGAAATACCATGGTTGTCATTTTCTGTCCCACTTCCCTGCAATTTTTCTAACAGAAAAAAAAAGAAAGGATGCCGCATTTGAGGAATTTAACATTATGGACACTTTAGTTGCTCCCACCTCTCACTTAACAATGCAATTTCTACTCATTTCCCCCCCTCAGGTTTTCTTCCCCCCCTCCTTCTCACATGAATGGTGAACACTGAAAAAGCCATAGAAATGAGTGCCTAGAAAGACTTTGTTTTATGGGGATTCTCTAGGACTTCATCTTAATGTTTCAAGAATTAATCTATAATCAGCATCGGGGGAATTTATTAAATTTTATTCATGAGTGCGTCTATTCTGGATTAAATCTAATCTGTTTGGATTAATGGACTGAATTGATGATATTTGGTATTAGGAGGACATATTGATACCACTAGCACCCACATCTTAACATCCAGATAGTAAAACATGCCCTTGGTACAGAACCAGTAACTATACCTTATCTAAATAATGGCTTTTGGAGAAACTGTAAGGGAAGAACTATCTTTTAACACCTGAGTGAAGCCAAGGAGAAGAAACCAAGTGGTTACCTAAAGTTGATATATAGATCTACAAAAATATAAACTGTGAACATCTGGATGACTGCTAGAGGGGAAGAAAAGTAATTATTTACTGCCATCTCTCAGTCATCTGCATTTTTGCAGCCCAGATCTGGGAGCCCCAGAGAACCTTCATTTTACTTTGCACAGAAAAGCTTCAGATTTGTCTCAAGTGGCATCACACAACAAGAAAGAGAAAGTATGGAGTAATAAGCTTCCTTTTGCTTTCAGTACTTTTTTTCAACTACTGGTATTTACCGCATTTTTCAGAGTATAAGATGCTCCAAAGTATAAGACGCACCTAGCTTTTGAGGAGGAAAACAAGGGGGGGGGAAATCTGCCTCTGCCTCCCAGTAATCTGCATTCTTGCAGTAAACAGCCTGTTTCAGTTTCAGCACAGCCTGATTAGCACAAGCAGCTGATTGCCGGTTGGATCGGCCTCCCGACGATCAGCTTTTTCAGGCTGCAGGGATTGCCATAGCCCAGGGGTCAGCAAACAAAACATCAGGAGCCACAAAACCTGGGTGAGCATGACCAACTTGATGTCATTCACTCCCGGCTATAACCAGCTGGGTGCTTCTGGCCCATCCCCCTTTCCAACATCCCCTCCTCCCGAATTCCATTCCCACCCCACCAGCACAGGAGAATCAGACCCAGCCACTTCTCCATCTCCCATCATCACCGTTACCTTCTCAGGCCAGGAGAGGGAGGGGAGGGGCACCGGGAGCTGTGGCAGAGGGCCCAAAGAGCTGCATGCAGCTCCAGAGCCGTGGGTTGCCGACCCTTGCCATAGCCTATGCTGCCTCTGTGCGCTCTATTTTCAGCCTCCGTGCACCCCATTGTCTGCCTGTTCTGGGAGGCAGGGATTGGAATGGGCAGAAAACGGGGCACGCGGAGGCTGAAAACGGGGCACGCAGAGGCCAAAAATGGGATGCGGAGGCTGAAAATGGGGCACACACAAGCAGCAATAGGCAATCCCTGCAGCCTTAGACAGCTGGTGGTCGGGAGGCCGATCCAACTGACAATCAGCTGCTTGTGTTAATCAGGCTGTGCTGAAGCTGAAACTAAAAGAGGCTGTTTGCTGCAAGGAGGCAAATTGCTGGGAGGCAAAAGCCAAAGGGTGGGGGATGGCGGGTAGGAAGGGATACATTTGGTGTATAAGACACACCCAAATTTTCACCCTCTTTTCTGTGGGGGGGGAGTGCATCTTATACTCCCAAAAATACAGTGACTCAGTGGTTAGAGTGCAGTACTGCAGACTACTTCTGCTGACTTCCGGCTGCCTGCAATTTGACAGTTCGAACCTCACCAGGCTTAAGGTTGACTCATCCTTCCATCCTTCCGAGGTGAGTAAAAGGAGGGCCCAAATTGTTGGGTGCAATATGCTGACTCTGTAAACTGCTTAGAGAGGGCTGTAAAGCACTGTGAAGTGGTATATAGGTCTAAGTGGCATTGCTATTTCTGAGAAGAACATTTGAAAAATAGACAGACAGATAGAAACGTGATGCACCCCCTTGAATAGAGGGCATTCTAACACCCAGTAGTGTTGGATAACTCTGCTTTTGGCCTAATCTCACAGGCAGGAGAAGAAATCAAAAGTTGAAGGACTGTCAATATTACCAGATAGATCAAACAGGAAACCCTGCCAGATAAGCTAATTCAACTTTATTCTAAAGTAACATTGACAGAAACTTTCAAATCTCCTGCCATCCCCTTTACAGCTCAAGAACTAAGCATGCAACAAGCAAACGTCTAGGAGAGGGGAAAGAAAAATGTTGTCATGCAATGAAAGAAAGAAGGGAAGTAACTGGGAAAAGTTTAAAACAAAGTTCTCTCTGCTTAGGAAAGAAAGAAAGAAAAAAAGAAAGAAAGAAAGAAAGAAAGGAAAGAGAGAGAGAGAGAAAGAAAGAAAGAAAGAAAGAAAGAAAGAACGAAAGGAAGGAAGGAAGGAAGGAAGGAAGGAAGGACACTCAGTGAGTGTTAGATTTGCTATATTTGTCTTGGATTTGATCTTGAAAAGACTATCAATCCCTGTAATAAACCCAAATAACATTCTTCTGATTAATAAAACATTTTCCCAGCTCAAGAACTTAGCGATGGTCTCTCCTAGCCTCTCGCTCCACCCATTCTGTTATATGAGCTGCGGTGGCGCAGAATGCAGTACTGCAGGCTACTTCAGCTGACTGCTAGCTGCAGTTCGGCAGTTCAAATCTCACCAGGCTCAAGGTTGACT
>JANHFT010005608.1:20239-40041 GCA_032467955.1 Pseudoxenodon macrops
TTATTTTCCAAAGCACCAGAAGGCAAGACAAGAAACAATGGATGGAAACTAATCAAGGAGAGAAGCAACCTGGAATTGTGGAGAAACTTCCTAAAAGTGAGATCAATTTACCAGTGGAACAGCTTGCCATCCTAAGTTGTAGGGGCTTCATCATTAGATGTTTTAAAGAAAAGAACGGGCAGCCACCTATCTGAAATGGTATAGGGTCTCCTGCTGCAAGGAGTGCTGGAAGGCTTCCAAGGTTCCTTCCACCTCTATTCTGATTGATATTACAGTGCACTATACCTTTCATTGCTTATTCATTGCTGTAAAAGATATGGGAGAGATTAGCACATAAGACGTTATTTCTGGTGAAAGCCTGTTGTAGTTTGAGATACATACAAATTACCAGTCAAGTAATAAAGTGCTTGGCTAGATACTTAAAGTAATATCAGCTGTGGCTATCTCCAATATAATGTGGATGAGAATTCTGTTATGTCATGTAAAAATTTGCACTCACTCTGCTAAATGGATGCGCTTAGTGCTTATGGAATCTGTCAGGAGCCTCTCTCTATGTTCAAGACAGTACTAATGCAATGTGATGACTTTACCCTTCATTGTACATTAACAGTTTGAAGATGAAGGGTTGTGCTGTCTCTTAAGGAAGGCTGAGTGCTCTGGCTGCACAAGCCAGTGATTTTATAGCTGGGAGCACCGAAAAGCAATTTGGACTGTTCATGAATCCTGCTGCTTTAGCTCTAGGCCTCTGCAGGATTTGACACTGGTTCATGTCTGACCAAGATAAGATGGAATGACAAAATATTTGGCTGCTAAGCAATAAAGATTCATTTCAAGGGTAGAAAATGTATGGACTGGGAAAACAGTATCATATGGTAGACATCCAAATTCCTTTATTCCTAAAAGAAAAACTTGTGCAACCCAGAAAGTTTAGAATGAAAACTTAGTAGTTAAAATTTAGTATTAATAGGAGATTGTTAGGGAGGGTACATGACAGAAAGAAATTTGGTTGCACAGGTCTGTAAATGAAGAAATTCAATGGGAAGAGGAACCTATGGAACTAGCTTCTCCCCATCACATCAGCCTGTCCCATTCATTGAGGCAAGGAAGGTATACTGCAGACCTGTCAGTCAAATAATTTTGACTGGCAGGGTCTAAAAGGAGAGCCTTCTCTGCCACCTCCCCTACAGATGTGCCTCTTGACCTTCCACAAGGGATCAAAACTTGGCTTTTCGTGTAACCTTGCATGGAGGATACAGAGGCCCACCCAGCTATGGGTCTTGTTGTTCCCATGAGAACCTGTCTATTTTAACAAATGCTAATCCCCATCTTGGAATTGTTCACCTTTTGAAATTTTATAATGTTATTTTTATAATTCAACAACTTTTTAATCTTAAATTATTCTGATTTTAATGTTAATTTTATTGACTATGTTGTACACCACCCAGTTCCTCGCTGAAGATGATGGGTGGTTAAGAAATATTAAGCATAAAAAATATTTGAGAAAGAGCAAACAGGATTGAGATTAAGAGCCGCCGCATAAAGAGGGTGGACTCAGTAAAGTTATTAAGGATTTTATCCTTACTGCACTCTGCATATCTAGAGTTCCGCTCCCTGAAACTAGTATAGCAGAGGATCAGCTTGGAAGGTACATGGCAATCAGTTGGCAGTGCTTAGCCAGGTGAGAGAGAGAGAGAGAAAGGCTGGCAGGTTTTTGCAAGCAGCAAAATTGCTCAGTGAGTTAACTGGGAAAAGATTGAGGCTCAAAGAGCCAAGAGGAAAAACATACCAAACAGTTCAGAATGAAGGAAATTCAATCCAGGAGGACTATGCAATTGAGCACCAGAGAACGAGAAACTGTTATATTACCCAGATGTTGCTGCAGGTATTTTAGCAAGGGAGGAAATTGGTTGGTTTAAATATTTTAAATATTGTTTTGAAACTGTATTCTTCTCTTGAGAAACTGAAATGGGATATCATGATTTTTTCAAGTATTTAAAGAAGTGCCACAAAAAAGAAGGTTATGATCTCTGTGGCCCAAAATCCAGGATTTTGAAAAAATGAAGACGGGAGAAGCGGTGAGCTTCCCTAGCATTGAATGTACTCATGCAAAGGCTGAACAGGCAAGTCTGAGGAATACTTTAATTTGGTTTTCTGCACTGATTAAGTGGCTGAAATGTCTTCTTCCCAACTATAAAATGTCTATGAAAGAAGTTCACAGCAAAAACAGATTCAGCAAGATAATTATCAGCTACAACTCAAAAGCTAATCAGATTAATGAATATGTAAAGCACAATGAAAAAAAGCTTTTGCAGATTACCTCAAACTCAATGATATAAGGCTATATCGGTCATTCCAATGCAGGGATATGAACAGCTTACTTGTTGTCAAAAATATTTATATTTTAAGAATCTTGCAATAAATAATTTCAAGAATGTGTGATTGATACCTGCCTTGAGAGATGTTTCTAATTTGTTCCTATGTTTACCTCCAAACTTCTCCATCAAACATCGTTCTATTACATGTGTGTTTTAGAAGGAGTCGTCATCTACACTATTGAGTGCCATTTATGTGCAACCGTGTATTATTTCTTACTGTGCAACCAATGACTTTTCTGACATAACCTGGATTCCTCAGAGGCAATGCGTGAGGGTTTCCACTGTGGTAATATCACTTGAGGGAAGAGATAATGAGAGTAGGCTTAGACTTTAATTTATCATAGGTTGATATTATCTCCTACTGCTACGCAACAGACTGCACATTTATTGTTAGAGCAGAAAACACTGATCCTCTCTGGCTTTCTGCTATTATGCTGTTATCCCAAATTACAGTAGCAATTTTGTCTGATGAATAGATATGTGTTTGAGTAGCAGCTGCTCAGCATTCTACTTTTTTTTCCTGTACCAGTCCCATTTCAGCGAAAGAATCAGGAAAGAGACACTAACCAGAAGGACACCATTCTGAAAACCATACGCTATCTTTTAGCTGGAATCAAGTTGCACCTGGGTATTTTTATACTGCTAGAGTGGCTTGTCTCATTATCACTGTCTTTACCTGTTTCACTAAGGCAGCAGCACTATTTCAGTGAGCATCTGGGTCAGGGGTAGGTTCTAACTTACCTCGCCGCCATTTGCTGCCTCCCGTGCCTTGTGGGCGTGCACATGTGCAGTAGATTTTTTTTAAAAGGCCAAAAACAAGCTGGCGATGAAAGTGTAGTGCTGGACACTCAGCTTCTGCGCATGCGCAGAAGAACCCCCTCCCCCCAAAAAAAACAAAAAATGTTTTTTTTCCCCCAAAAAAAGAAATTAAAAAAAGATGGCGGCGTGATCTATTACCTACTCGGTAGAACTAGTCTGAACCGGTAAGAACCCACCTCTGATCTGGGTGGATTAGACTAGGGTTATCACAACTGAGGTGCATAATTCTTATTGATGTGTTCTTTGCCACCATTTAATTGTCACCTATATTTTGCAGAACAAATATGGGAGTCCTAGATTAGATTTTAATCTGACAAAAACAAGGAGAGCATTTACTATTTTTTTCAAAGTAAGATACTAAAATATCTATAGGTTAAAAGGTGAAAGCTATGGACAATTTAGGTAGAAAACCTGGAGAAATGTCTCTATTTGTGATGACCTTAGATAGCAAAAATTATCCTTGTAAAATCATGATGGGCAAGATACAAGGGTATTTTATAAATTTATAAAAGACTAGGTTGCCAATGTGCCAATTCTTTCAGTATTAAAATGAACATTTTATGTATTCAAGAAATCAAAAATAAAACAATATTAATAAGCAATAAATATATTAAAGAGTATTTTGGACTAATGACAGGCAATGCAATCAGGTAATTGCTTGGTATTTCAATGTTAAGTAGTTAACACAGAGACTTTAGATTAAATATATCTGCAGTATGCAATGAATAATTAATTCTCTAGACTGTCTGCAGGAAAACTAGGAAAATAAATAGATACAACAATCCAATAGCAAAAAAGAAGGAAAAATGTTTTCTCTCCTTATAGAGGATCATTTTAAAATTGTCCTTATGGAATTTAACAAATTAAAACAAAACTGAATTCTCATTTCAGGATTTGGAAAAATCATCAAAAAATGTCAAGCAAAAATAAGATTTCCTTCTCCCTTTTTCTTCTTGTGCTCTGGGAAGAGGTGTAGAGAATAACTTCAGTAGACCTGATAAACCCGAATACTATAATTACAAATTAATTTAGTGTCTCAAAATTAATCTTGATTGATTATCATTTGTATAGCTTTTATTGTCAGATAATGGTCGCAATTAACAGAAAAGTGAAAGCACTGCCTTTACCAGGGATGCTTACCACTCAGGTGTCTTACCTGAGTATCAATAATAAGCAGGCTTCTCTTGTGTGTGTATGTGAAATGGGAAGTTCTCTTTTTAGTTGCAGTCTATGTTTACCAATAATGTTGGGTTAGGGTTGAGAACAAGATATTGTATATAATATCTGCATGGAGACTGTAAACTGTTTCCATGTCCTATGTACTATATGTTTAGTGTTTCATCTATCAGACCAAAACTATCTCACTTCCTTCTTAATCATTTGCATGACCGGCTTGTATTGCCTCAAGTTAAGTAGAGGGAGAAAGTGAATGGGTTCTAGGTTCAGCCAGAAATATCTCCCATCAAAAAGAATCAACAGATTTTCCACTCTAGTTAATATGTAATTAATGAGTAACCTGATTAGCATAATCAACCTCCAATGCTGCCTGAATTCTTAATTGTTTTAGTTTAATTAGTTCTTAAGTAGTTATAAGGAACAGTGATGGATAAGAAGAAATCCAATCCAAATTCCAAGAGACATGAGTATTGAAAAAAAACCAGGGAAAAATTATCTTGTATTTCATTGACCAATTGGTAATTAAAACATAGATATATTGTCTCTCATTTCTGCCTTATCACAGCCTAAGTTGCAGTTCTATTTATGTTTCTGACCTAGATTTTGGCTTCCTCCTCCGAACTAGCCTGCTTTACCTTCATTCTCTCTCTCTTTTTACCATGTGGTTTTTAAAGCTAGTTATATTATAATCTAAGTGTTAGTAGATCTAGGAACTGCTTTTTATCTTTCGTACAATCAGAGGTGGGTTCTGAATCTTCTTACTGCTGGTTTGCTCAGATGACACTTTGAGCACGCATGCAAAGCACATGAACGAGTGCACGCGCGGCAGTCAAAAACTAGCTTCTTTGCATGTGTAGAAGCAAAAATTAGCTTTGCATGCACAGAAGCAAAATCCAAGATGGCGGTGCCCACGGAGCCACTGACAGAACTGGCTCCGTGATGTCACCGCGGAGTTACTACCTACTCTCCAGAACTGGATAGAACTGGTAGGAACCCACCTCTGCCTACAATCTTTGCTTAAATTTTAAATTAGATTTATTTGTTGCTCATACCACTTTGAAATGACCCTGGGTGGTTTACAGCATTAAAATAATAAAAGATAAATATTTCTAAAACAATGAAGTGGGATTACAATCTATATCTATCTTTTATTTTCTGGATCCTGCAGTTCAGCTATTGCACTTAAATTATACTTTCCTAGTTTTCACCAGTTTCCCTGCAAAAACTGAGTTGTATCAGTATAAGGAATCTTTGGACAGTCTTGTACACAAATAGAATAACAACATGTCCATTGAATACTGAATCTGATAACTGATCAAGTACAACATCTACAGGCAGATCAAAGTGATTAAACAGATTTTAAAATATATTGTAAAGGTACATGCAAGTCTTACAAAAGTAGTCTCCTAGTATGAGTTTAAAACTCTCTGTAACACATAGACAAAATGGCATCTCCCTATTCCACCTTTATATTCCTGTGCTGTATTTTGTGATTTGGGTTGTCCATTTATATTTTCTGCTACCCATTATAAGGTTTTGCCCCTTCCAGTTATTTTTCCATTTTTGAAAATAAAATGTTTTGACCTTCCCATGTGCTCCAAATAAGGATTCATTTGGTAAATTCAATCTTGAGCCATGTCATAATTGCTTGACAAGAAAGAACCCCAGAGGAGGAAGCTAAGATTGTACAATTATGTACAATTTGGAAAGAATCAATCTCTTTGGGAAACACACTGGCTAAAGTGGAGATGATTGTAGACTTGCTGAATATAAACAAGAATGCATGCAATTCCCTGGTCTGAGCATGAACAAGAAGAAGAAACTAGATCATGGGTGTCAAACTTGCATTGCCACAGCGATGTCATGAGACATAGACTTTTTCCTCCTTTGCTAAACTGAGTGTGGGCATGGCCAATGCACGATGCATCTGGCCCGTAGGCCGCGAGTTTGACAGCCCTGAACTAGATGTCCAAATACAATGAAGAGATTGGGACAATGCCTGATTTCTTGCTCAACAGTAATAAAAGAAATAGTAGCAATTGATAATTTTAAAAATACTAATAGTTGTAATGTCATAGAAAGTGTCTGGTTAGTTCTCACATCTATGCTAGAAATTAATGCCCTTCTCTACACAATTGCTTTGTAGGGCTACCATATTTCAATGTTTGAGACTTCAGAGAAGTGTTGTTTACATAATGGGAGTGTGTAATATTCATTGATTTATTTATCTTTCCTACTGCAGTCAAGCTGCAAATATCTCATTAGATCAGTTATGGTTTCTGTAATCATTCTCAGCACAGCTAACTGGGCTTGAAACAGTGGATCAAAAGCAAAAATGACCAGTTTTTGTAGTATGAAATCAGAAATCTAATTATCACCAAATCAGTGCTGGTTACATGAAATCAAAACTTTTGTCCTAAACTAGTTATGTGGTATCAAATCGATATTTTCTGTATATAAACTAACGATCTCTGTAATACATATTACTCCAGGAAAAAACAAAACAGAGGCCCAAAGCAGCCCAAACAACATTAAAGGATTATACATGGTAATACGGATGTATAATTCAATTATGGGACTTCTTGTAATCCTATCATATTCACCTTAGTAAAACTTGTGAAAAAGTACTCTGAAAATCACTCTTGGAAAATGATGACTTTTCTAACTGCCAAAGAATCCAACATATTGTTGCCCCTTTCCTCTCTGCAAAGGTAGGCAGAAACAAGAATGACTTTTTAAAATGTAACTCAGGTTATTTTGAGGCTTATCTGAATTTTGGTAGTTGAATATACCAAGGGATTTTGTGGCACTATGTCTCTCCCAACCCCAAAATGCCAACCCTGTTTCAATGCTGCTTTTTTTGTGGTGTGGTGATAATACATGACTCACGTTGCGAATAAAATCACACCTGGGCTTCAGAGCAATCTTTTCAGAATAAACTCCTTGCACAATCTAGTTTTTATACAGTATATACACAAACATATCTCCCTCTCTCTCTTCTGCCCTCCCTTTCAAAGGATAATACCTCAGAACTTCAAAATATTCCTTGACACTTGCATAGTACAGATTTTTATGAATTAATTTACTTAAAATTTTATATGTGACACTTTTTGGAATATTTTATACAAAAAAATAGAAACCATGGAAGATAAAAACAACTAATACAAAATAAAATAAAGCAACAAAAGCAGCTTTTGGGGCTATCCAAGATTTGAAAAAAATAATTAAAAAAATAATTACTTATTAAAACAGAAGAAGGGGAAGTGGAAAATGTCATAGAATCTGAGCATGGACAAAGCATGTTAACTGATTATTGGACAGAGGAGCCTAGAAAGCATGGTACTGAATGAAATGGATTATTTGGGAGTAGGTGTTGTGTCCTCCCATTACCTCATTTGCATGAAATGCCGCTGGTTGGTTAAACTAGCGGCGGGAAAAGTAAAGCACTGTCAGTGGCTGGCAGGCGACCAGGGAATCCCATAAAAGCGGGTTCCCTGCAGCCTGCCGGCAGTCCGGATATTGCCTCCATCAGGAGCCATTAAAGGTAGCTGACTGTTCGCAATGCCTTGTGTCTTCCTTACTCGCGCGATCTAACAGTAGGAGCACTTTATAGTCCATGGAGTAGGGCAGATCCCACTTGTGAGATAGGAGAAGAGGAGAGCAGAGGAGAGGAAAGGAGACAAAGGTGAGTTCTGACTTTTCTTACTGCTGGTTCACTAAGGATCGCGCCTCAAGCGTGTGTGCACAAGGTAGTCAAAAATTACCTTCTGTGCATGCACACCAGCAAAATCCAAGATGGCAGTGCCCACATACCACCGACAGAACTGGCTCCATGACATCATCACAAAGTTACTACCAATTCTACAGAACCAGATAGAACCGGTAGAAGAGAAGAGAAGAGAAGACAAGAGAAGAGAAGACAAGAGAAGAGAAGAGAAGAGAAGAGAAATTTGCTCTATTTTCCATTATTGCTATGCCATAACACTTAAAAGGGATCAAAGTTTATATTCTTACTGCAGACGTTGATAAGAACATCGGAATAAAAGCAATGCCTTAAGATATTTACAATGCAAATATTTAGGAATTTCAGATTTAACAATTGAGCAGCAAGGGCTGTTCCATCTAAAATAAGTTATCCAATATCTAGCTTGCATTAAAAATCTGATTTGAAATTTCAAAAACAGGTCCTTGCACAATTGATTATTTCACATAAATTTGGCAATAGGAGGGTAAGAATGGTAAGGTTCATCTTATCAGGAATGATACGATGGGAAGCATTCTTTACTGATGGCACGATGAGTAAAGAATGTGAATCTAGCAAATGTGTTATAGTAAGAGCATTCCTAAGCTATGAATTTGAGCTTTCAGAGTAAATACAACTATTTCAAGATGAATTGCTTACTTAATTCCAACATAACATATCCACAGCATTATTTCAACCTTGTCAATAGTCAATTAATTTTGAATTTGCATGCCTCATCGAGTACAATCTTCAGATAGTGGTTCTATAGTGTATGTAGTACAGTACATATTGAGATTCTGTGTCTTTTCTAAGGCTGGCTGAGCCCAATTGGTCAAAATGAAGAAATATATTTTGTTTATTGATTTACTGTCATATCTTCAAAACACTTTCCTTCTTAAATATACCAGTCAGGTATAATAAATAGATTTTATTTCTTTATTGATTTATTATAACCATAGCTATATATTCAGTCTCTAGGTTATATGCATGTCCTATGTTTGTCTGTATTTGTGTGTTATTTGATCTGCTATACGCTTTAGTTCATGTTTACTAATTTCTCTACTTTAATTTTTTTTTAAATCACAACAGCCTTACTTGCTGAGGTAAAGACCCATCTAATCCTACATACTGTGTTCATCATTATTATTAGCCACTAATATCCATAAATTTGCCAGGTCCTCTTCTAAATTGGTAGCTATATTTGAAGTTAGCATATTCCATGGTTTAAATTACATCACATTTAGTCTCATTGGATGACTTTGAATTATAATAATCTGAAAGTGGTAAAAGAACTTCTCTTTAATATTTTTTCACATCACGGATAATTTTATCTTAATATGCTTCTCTTTTAATTGCCTTTACTCTAAATTAAACTTTTCCTTACAAGGGAACTGCTCTAATAATTTGAATTATTTCCTCTAGCAAGTTTTCCAGCTGCCTAATTTTTTGAGGTATGATAACTAGAATTAACCAGATCAGAATTTGCAACTGCTGCACAGTTTAAGTTGGTTGGGAAGGAAAGAAGGAAGGAAGGAAAGAAAGAAAGAAAGAAAGAAAGAAAGAAAATGTTAGCTCATATATATTTGTACAATATTTATATAAATGCAATGGCATAATATACAATTGTTTTTAATTCTTCCTATTAATTAATTTCATAGAATAGTATAGAATTAAAAATACATACTGGGTTGACATAATCACTGCAAAGTTCACCATGACTGGGGAGTTGATCTTCAAGCCTTACTAAGAACCAACACTGAGGAAAAGAATCAGTGAAATTCTTAGCTACTTTACATTATAAGTATAGAAGGAATTTAACTGGATATGGCTAAACATGCAACTGAATTGACAGACTCACAGGTAGCAGAAAGGAAAATGCTAATCCCCTTTCATTCCCCCCCAATCTATTTACAGAAGTTGGGATCAAACATGAGGGAGAGTAGAATAAATAGGAACCCTATGGAAAACAAAAGTATATTTCTCCATTATACCTACTAAGCTAGGACAATGGAACTGGGAAATTTAAGACCCTGGACTTTTTGAGCAATTGAATGGCTAGTTTGGAAATATGCAGTTTTGTTGATTAAAATATGACTTCCACAAAATGTCATTAAAATAATAAAATGATTATCTGTTATAATATACTATATAATATAAAATACCTGTCAGCAAGTAATCAAAAACTGCCACACTCAGGATCTGAGGTTCTGGATTTTAGCACTCTTGGCCAAAGTTTTCTGCATTACTCAGGGTGGGGTGAGTGTGCAGCCAAATTGGCAAAGCTGTTATAAGACAACTAGTCCAGAGGTCCTTCACCAGATTTTCCACAAATTATCAGTACTATTGGTAAGCAAATCCAAGCAACAGTGATGCAGCTATACAACAAGCGTTGGGCTTGGTTGTATACACTTTATAGAAATGTATGGAGTCAAGGAATAAATTAAGTTTCCTTCTAATGAGGCAGAATATTTTGTGATACTTAAAACTTTTCAAAAATTGTTGGGTTAGCATTCCTATAATTATTTAGTCAGTTTTGCCATATCTGAATCTAAGGTTTCAGGCAATTGCCAAGACATGTTATAGACCCATGATGGTGAACCTATGGCATGTGTGCCAGAGTTGGCATGAAGTGCCCTCTCTGATGGCACGCAAGCCATCACCCCAGCTCAGCTCCACCACACATGTGCGTGTGCTTCCTGCTGATTTTTGGGTCTCTGCCACATATGTGTGGTGGATGAGGCGCATGCAGGAGACATGTGTGCATGCGTGGGGGTGGGGAGTTTACATGCACATGCATGGGGGTCAAGCATGCATGTATGGCATCACAGGGGGGTCTTACATATATGCACTGAAGGGCGGGGGCATGTGGGGGGTATGTGTGCATGTGCAGGGAGGCGAGGTGCACAAGGGGGTTACACATTCATTGTATTATGGGTGTGGACATGTGCACAGGCTGTTGCATGCGCATGCACACACTTTCGGCATGTGACAACAAAAAGGTTAGCCATCACTGTTATAGATCTTCCACAAATAAGCCTCTGGAGCTCAGACTCAAGAAGTCCCCCTGAATAACTTTGCTCATTGGGATGTTCAATATCTCTCCTCAGCCCCAATTTGATACTAAATGTTTTTTCATAAAAATTGGGAGACCCAGCAGAGGAAAAATAATCTTCAAATAAGGGAGTGTGAAAGACACGTTTATTAAAGAACACACATAGTCTTCAAAAACATAACAAACAAACAAACAGACAAAAGCAAAAAGGAAAAGAGAAAATAAAAAGAAAAGAGACCTGATCTCTATTATCTGAGAAGCACTTCTGAGTTCAGTGATTGAAATATTTCCACTGGCCCATGAATAATTATCTCTATCCTGAGTGCTTGCCAGCATGATGCATCTTCATTTCATTAAGGGGACAGGACTGGAATTGGCAATGGCAGAATTCATTTATCACATTTTAATAGAGAGGCAGCCTGGGAAGGTGGGACTAATGAGATATTTCTAAAGATATTAGCTGCCTTCTATTAGGAGGCTGTCTCCTGCATAGAAAGTACAGCTGGTGATGGATTGGGGAGGGCATGGCCCCTTGAGGTTCCCTCCCTGCCACTTTTCCCTTTTTGGCCTTGCAGCATATGATCACTTTTTGATTATTCATCTGTAGCTCAAATAGGAGAAGTACTAGTAAGTGGTTCTGGAATGTATGCCTAAAAGAGGTTTCAGGAGTGATATCTGTGAATGGAAGAGGATACAAATCTTTTAGACATTCAGCTCTGGAGCCCTGTAATCTTTTAACTAAATGCTAACAGCTGGCTAAATCACCAAATAGTATTTAGTTAGCAGCAAGACTAAATGTGTGTAAACAGCTTAAACTATTTAATTTCTAGGGATTCTAGTGAGATATGAAACCTAAAAAAATGATAAATCTAATCTGTAGACTAATACAGATTAACAAAGCATCAACATACAATTGAAAATATTGATAACAGAAGATGGGGTAACTGTACTGATAAAGGAGAATTTTGAAGCACATATGAAGAGTGTATAGAATAACTGTATTCCCATTTTTGGGGGGAGTTCCATTGCATAGTCAATGGTCTATGTATTTTCTCTCATTTAAAAAAAAATATTTGCAATGTGTTTCCTTTTCCTGGTTTGTGAATTAGCTTCTATTTGAATCACTGATTCACTGCTTTGGTTTGATTATTTGATTAGTAAATCAATTAAGAAAATCAACTTAATTTGATTCCAAACCTTAGGTTAATCTAATATGATTTTTTCCGGTCAATTTTTCATGCACAGAAATCCTTTGGAAATTGCAGACTGATTTGGAAAGATCAGATTTAATTACTAATTTTTACTTTTTGAATTGATATGGAAAGTCAGAATAAATGCTTTGTCCTGAGTTGCCGAGAGTATATAAAGTAAATTACCACTAACATCATATATGGTAACATGATTCAGTTAGATTTTTTCCAATTTTATTTTAAAAGTTGGTTGGTTCAGAGTTTTAGTCAAATCATCATCAAATTCATTATTGGAAATGAGGTTTTTCCAAAGTCTTTTTCCTCATATAATTTTTTTACAAGGCTGCAATGAAACATTACTATAATCTGATAGAATTTGCAACACTCAGTTAGCCAAATGGCTACCAGCTAGTTAGCACAGTCATGTGTTCAAGGCCTTTTAGAAGGCTGAGAAGGCTGGGTGCAGCTCTCACTTTGATTGGTATGATGTTCCAGAGGGTAGGAGCCAGAGGTGGGTTTTAGCAGGTTCTGACCAGTTCTGGAGAAATTCTAGCAGAAATTTTGAGTAGTTCAGAGAATCTGTAAATACCACAGATGACTGGCCCTGCCCCCATCTATTCTCTGCCTTCTGAGTCTCAGCTGATCAGAAGGAAATGGGGATTTTGTAGTAACCTTCCCCTCAAGTGGGCTGGGAATGGAGATTTTACAGTATTCTTCCCTGCCACGCCCACCAAGCCACACCCACCAAGACATGTCCACCAAGCCACGGCCACCAAGCCACGGCCACAGAAACGGTAGTAAAAAATTATGCACCACTGGTAGGAGCCATTGCAGAAAAGGGTCTTCTTCTGGACTACATTAGCTGAAATTCCTTGGCTGATGTGGCCACAGCATGTCCCTTCTGCCCATGCTGATAACCATTCAGGTTAACCCATTCAGGGTGAGCCAGTTTCTCAGATAGCCTGACAGAAGTAGTGCACTGTGGTTTGACAGTGGACTGAGAGTAGCTGGGGAGAGGAGGGAGTGTTGCTGTTTATGCTGCATGGTTTCTGGGTCTTGGGGAACAGCACGGGTGGGAGTTAAGCAATAGGGAGTCTGGCAGAGGCTGAGGACAGACAAAACATTTAAATGGTGAATGGCAGAGGGAGATAAGTTGGAAGCTGGGATATGTAGATAATTTCTAGTTTAGTCTACATCCAGCACTCCCAAACCGTCCTTATACAAGTAGTCCTCACCAACACCAATTGGGACTTGCAACTCCATGGTTGCAAAATGAAACATCATGTGATGTTTAACTTATGGTCATAAAGAAAATCACCTGCAATTATTAAGCATGATATCACATGAGCATGACTTTTTACCAGCTTCCCTGTTCATCTTGCTTGCCAGAAGTCAGCAAATTAGGATTTCATGACCATGAGGCACTGCAATAATTGTAAATGCATGCAGGTTGCCAAGTGCCTGAATCACATGACCACAGGGATACGGGAACAGCTCCAACTTTGAGGATGAGTCACAAGTCTTCTTTTTAAGCATCTTTCCAACTTAGAATAGTTGCTGAATGAACAGTTGGTAAATAAGGACCATGAAGACTTCTTCAGACAGTGCGGGCTCTTCAACTTTGAAACGGAGATGAGCACCGCCTCCTAGAGTCAGGAACAAGTAGCACATATGTGTAAAAGGAACCTTTACCTTATATCCAAATCATAGCAAACACACATACTACTTAGCACAGCTAGCAAAATATAGTTTGTTGTTTATTTATTAAACACCAGCAAACTTTAAAAAAATCAATTCAGATAACAGAATAAAAGCCAGGTAAAATCTGGGAGAAACACGAACAACAGGCAATCATTTACAGTACATTTACATCAAAAAGGAAAAAAACTTTCCAAAGGACTGGTGACAATACTGTGGATAAGTAACATGGACATCTTTTGCAACTACCAGTACTAAACACTTTATAATGGTGCCCATATAAAGTAATTACTAGCAACTCCATAGCATAACTTATTTTAAAGGGATGATTTTTCTGGAATAGATTTTAGGCTAAATGGGAGTTGTGAAAGTAGTAGGTACCAAATGACACATTTTATGGCATTCTCATTTAAAATCCAGAACTGGAAAAAAAGTTTTGTTATTAGCAGTAAAAATACTGTAATTTTATTACTTTTACATATTTATTAAACTTAACTGTATTTAAAAATAAACCTCTGCATTAGACCATGTGTTTTCTGTTTGTCAATTATTTTCAATGGCAACATTCCATCTAGCTCTTTTATTTTATTTTTTAAAATCTTCCAGTTATACCTAACCAAATTTTCTAGCTACATGGATGAACATAGCATAGTTCCACCATGTTTAGTTTGCCATTGGTTCCTAATAGAATAATTCCATCAATAAGATCTGATTTTGGTCTTATACAATCAAATGTCTTTTAACAAGAACCTCAATATTTGTATTTTAAAGACTTACAATAGGCATAGTCTTCCTCGAAGTTATTTCAAATGGATTTTTAAAATACTTCTATTTGACATCCCTCTTGAACAGGAATTACTCTCTTTTTGGTTTAAGCTTTTGGCTGAGAATTTTGGTTCTTCTTTATACATTTCGAAAATTAGGTTTGGAAACAATGTGTGTTTTATAATTGATGATTTTCTATTATTCTCTATTGCTGCAATGTAGTTTTGTTCTGTAATTGCAGCTACAGTTCTCCAAGGAAAACAATACTGGATTTTTATCTCTGACACTTTAATAAACTGATGTATATGCTGGGACATTTGCTTTATATTTCCTACTTTGAGTATCAAGTATGCTCCACTGTGATTTAACGAAGAGTATTGTTTCTGGGTATTATCCCCCCCCCCAGTTTGATCTTATGCAACCTGTAGTCTAAGCCAGGACATAACTAGAATCCTATGTAACTCAAGACAATAGAGATCCTCTATAGTGGGGGTGTCAAACTCAAGCCCCCCAGGCCAGATCTGATCTGCCAGGTGCTTAGATCTGGCCCACAGGGCCGCCCTGGAAAAAGCAAAGGACCATCCTGTGGTGCCTCTGCCAGCAAAAACATAGCTCATGAGGGCTGCATGCCCCCAAGCTCCGTTTTTGCTGGCAGATGGTTGCAAGAGGCCATCACAGCTTAAAACGGAGCTCGGGAGCCTGTTTTCGCTGGCACAGCTCTTCGGCCACCACGGGCACTTCTCTGACATTAGTGATATCATGCTGGCCATGCCCCCTGGCCACATCCCCTCCCCGCCTCCCTGAGGTCAAACACAACCCTGATGAAGCCCTCAATGTAATTGAGTTTGACACCTTTGTCTATAGTGTGGGAGTTCTGATGCCTTGCCCAGTCCAGACTATGGCTGTTGAAGAGGGGTGAGAAAGGAAAGAGGCAAATCACATAGAGGAATCCCCTATTTTGTCTTTGGCTATCTATTCTGCTTTTATTTTTATTATTATTTTTGCTTGTCTTCCATATTTGCTTTTACACTTGATCTGTATCTGTTTTGGAGATCACAGCGTAACTTTGACTGACTGTCAGATTCTAACTGCTTTGCCCATGGTCAAATCCACATATTTTCTAATGTTTTTTTGTCGTTTTGAATCTACATTTCTTCTTATCTTCTTAATTATAAACTCAGTAAGGTACACAAAATTGTAATCCTGGCTCATCAACTGGAAACTAATGAGAAATTCTTCAAAACATTTAGCTTATTTCTGAAGTCTTTTGAGGAACTTAATTATAGCATTCACATTTTTTTGGGCATGTGATATTCTGCAGAGTCTTATAAAAGAATGAAGTAGTTGTCCTCTTCCATTAGTTTGATTTCATGCTATTAAATGCAGGCATAACCTCATTTTTATCTGTGTTCAAGATTA
Source organism: Pseudoxenodon macrops (assembly GCA_032467955.1). Classification (NCBI taxonomy): domain Eukaryota; kingdom Metazoa; phylum Chordata; class Lepidosauria; order Squamata; family Pseudoxenodontidae; genus Pseudoxenodon; species Pseudoxenodon macrops. The sequence continues at coordinate 36,476 of JANHFT010005608.1, forward strand.
TTGTTTATATTTAAACAATATACATATCTATTTACGCTGATTTTTACTAGCTACTATTAAATTTCAAGTACTTTGTTTTCAGCAGTTTTCTCTTTCCTGTCTGGTTCCCATATGCTGTTTTCCCAATGAAGAAGCAATAAAGTTTTGACCTGTAAAGGCTTCATGGTCATAGTTACCATATGTTATATTGTGCCCTAATTTGTTCATAGGTGACCTTTCTAAAGGTGCCTTTCCATATTTAATTCAGCAAATACCGGTAGCTACTTATAAACAGGCCTTCCCCCCTTGTCATCACTAGTTTGGAATTATGATCATGGAACTTATGCTTGTGACCTTCCATGTTGATCTTCTAGCTAAATGAATTTCCTTCCCTCTTCATTTGCAGCAATGCTGATCACAACAATGAGCTGTTTATTTGTTATTTATATTTTGAACAGTTTCCTGTTTTTCTGTCTAAGTCTGATGCTAACAATGAGGCCAAAAAAAAAAAAGCAAATGCAAATAAAACAAATTAATTGAATGAATGCTCCAACACTGGAAGTTTTAAAGAAAATGTTGGATAACCATTTATCTGAAGTGGTGTAGGATTTGCTACCTAGGCAGGGGGTTGGGCTAGAAGACATCCAAGGTTCCTTCCAAGGTCCCTGTTATTCTATTCTATTCTAATTGAAAGTTTAATTGACACAAACATGAGAAATCAAACAAAATAAACTTAAAACAATTTGCCTTAATGTTTTGGGACTCATATTAAAACCAGGTGGAGTACATTCCTCAGTTTATTTATTTATTATTGATTAGATGTATTTCCAGGTTTATTTAACTTGTGTATACTGTTTGCATGGCAGCTAGTCCAAAGATTCTCAGAGAGGCTAGATAGTGGATGAGGGCTTTGAGGCCTTCCCATTTCCAGTTCAACATGTTAGTGATTATTTTATGTTAGTTTTTCATTTGGGAGTGCTACAAAACTGCAAATAGAGGTTTATTTAAAGCAAGTTCTTCTGTAGCTCTTCACACCTAGAAAGTAAATAAAAAGCAATCCCTTTTATAACCTGGCCACAAATTCTTAGGATTTGAAACATTTAAACTATCTTGTTTTAAAGATTAAAAACATTGAAAACCAATGCAAATCTTTGAGTATAATTATGATACAATCATAATTTAGGGCATTGGTTAGCATCTTAGATGATGCATTTTTCACATTCCAAAATTTTAGGATGACCTTCAAGAGCAGTCACGTAATTAAGAAATTGTAATAGAGTAGCCATCATGAAACCAAATCATAGTTAATTGTAAAAGTTATGTGTTGGGCAAAGTTAGGTGAAATTGTAAATATATGTCTCCCCTAACGTGGTCCATTGGCATGACAATGAGCATCTCTATATGTACCTGGCAAGGACAAGCAAGTCAAATAAAACATTTAATCTATTTACAATTGTTTCTCTATCATTGGCTTCCTTCATAAGCTGTGAAAACCAACTCCATAAGTCTTTAAAGTCATTCCTGTAACATTAACCCCAAAATCACATCATCACATGGATTTAGCTCTTTAATTTTTCTTTTTCAAGAGCACTGGGAAATCTATTTTTTTATTGGCAATTCTATTTTCTTTACCATATCATTGAGAGATGAAGGTTAAGAATAGCATTAGGATTTTATACTTTGGTAGAAGAAGAATAAGATAATAAAATATTTATACAGTTATTTGAAAACTGTATTTTACCAAGCAGGAATACAACAGCAAGTAAATTATTACTGATCATCAGATCTTGTCAAGATATTATTCCACCAGGATTCCCTTGTGGAAATATTAGCTTCATTAAATGGGAAATTGGTAAATAATGGATGGTGTAAATGACTGTCAGCACATGGGGCAACAGATCAGGAACAAGAGTTCGTTTCAAATTCTCCCCTTTTTCTCCCAGGGCCAAGTGAATTATAATGTCTGGATCAAAGTACCAGAAAGAAGAAAAAGATGAATCAGTTGGTTGTCTCACAAAATATATTACTTGAACATTTTGCTTAAAGAATGTAGCACTCCATTTAGGAAACCTTATTAAACAGCAGCTTATACAATAGGAATCCCTGAAAGCTATTCTTTCAAATGTCAGATTTTAAACATTTATTTCTTTGTTACCTTTCTATTCCAATCAAACAAAACTCTCAGTGGAGTACATATGAGGAATTGTGCTTCTGTTTTCCTAAGAAAGTTAAGACGTTTATCCTCTCTTCTCCACCCTATAGCACCAAAAATGTAGGAACTGCAAACATAGAATTATTAGGAGAAGAAAATATATCAGACTCCCCCCTCCTAAACTTAAGTCAATTTATTTTAAGGCACAGGCCGATGCATATTTGGTAAAATAAATATTAAGGGGTTATGTAGAAAACTTCCCTAAGGTGGCATTCTTCATTATTTTCCACATAATAGAGAGACATTTGGGGCAACTATTTCTAACCTGGTCTATAGTGCACTGTTGTCCCTATGCTTGATATAGGTAGATGCTACAATAAAGAACTTATAAAGTATCTCCTCTCTGTGTGTCATTTTATCGTGCATCTATTTGTTTAAATCTCTTATGACATTTAATATGTTTTTATTGTGTTTGGCTTTGGTGCAATTCCCTGCCATACCTATAAAGATGGCATTGTAAGTACAGATGCAATGGTCAACGTCATGCATTGACATGTAGGACCATTTTAAATGAATATGTGTCATCTTCTATGATAAATGAGATCTGTCCTCATTTCCTTTCCTAAACATTCCTAAACAACTAGGAACAAACATTTTTGTTTTGTTTTAAGAACTGATGCTTTCCTGTCCAATATCAATACAATGGATGGGAGAGTACTAATTGTACATAGAGACACACCAAAAGAAGCTTTTTTTAAAGTTTATATTGCATAAACTATGAACACTTGTAGCCAAGTTGAATACATGTCAGCAACAAGCATGAAAATAAATTTCAGAAATCGGGATGGAAAAAGAGATCTTCCACTGATCAACAGTTCTGTCTCAATGCAAAATGCTTTTCATTGGCCAACTCTATTCTTGCATATATATGTCACCTTGTATCTATGCACATTTGCATTTTTAGATCCTTTGCTTCAGATTTTTGACTAAAGAAAAATAGAGACAAGTAGCCTCTACAATGCCCCTGTAAGAGAACAATGCTGAAATTTGCATACAAATAAATTCAGACTGGAATGATTTTGCATCTGATTCTGTCCAATACATACTTTAACTCATACACATCCAATAAACAGAGGAGTCACTTGTTGAGAACCTTAATAGACATTAAAACTAACTCTGTCAAGGACCGAGGAGGAGGACTCATCTGAAACGATCTAAGCCCCAGAGCTCACTGTAACAGTGTTGCCAAAAAAGTATTAAGAGTTGTTAACCTAATTTTGTGAAGCTTCTTCTCTGATAACATTGTATTACTAACTAGGGCATACAAAACCTTTGCCAGACCAATTCCCGAATACAGTTTGTCTGCCTGGAATCCACACTGTATATCGGACATTAATACAATTGAGCAAGTCAAGAAGAGCACTCCATAAGAATA
>JANHFT010005609.1:62370-79102 GCA_032467955.1 Pseudoxenodon macrops
ATGAGGCACTGTGACAGTGCCTCATGGCCTGCCCAATGCCTCATATCAGAATCAGAGATGGGGGAGAGATACAGAGAGAGAGAGGGGGGGAGAGAAGGGGTAGAGAGAGAGACAGAGAGAGAGACAGAGATACAGAGAGAGGGGGTAGAGAGAGACACACACAGAGAGAGGGTGAGAGGGGCTGAGAGATACAGAGAGGGGGAGAGAGGGGGGGGGAGAGAGAGATGTCAAAGGGGTTTTGTGGTTTCCGGTGTTTTTTAACAAGGGTTCTCTGCCCTAATGACTAGCTCGATAGGCATGGCTAGTGGGTCACATGACTGGGTGGGAGTGAGTGATATCGAGTTGGCCACGCCCACCCAGGTTTTGTGGCTTCTGGTGTTTTCTTTTCTGTGGGAAATGGTTCCAAATGGCTTTTTGAGTGTTTAAGGTTATAGATCACTGGTCTAGACAATTCACACTAACTTTTCAAGAGATACACAAGTTTCTTCTCTAGTATGTGCATTGCCACTGGGACTTATTATAATACACGAAAGACTCTGCCTGTGCCCCCCAGGATATCTTAGATTTTCTACAAGCAAAATATGCTAATTTTCTGAGAATAAAAGATATGGATCCTACCCTTTTGAAATGTTGCATGCAATGAAGCTGTATCAATCAATTTGTTGGACATGGAAAATTGTAGAGAGGCCCCTTATGTTTCCCATGCCTGCCATTTTTCTGCAATACTTTGGTAAGTTGAATAATATTTCTAACAAATAGATACTTCATAACAAAAGGAAAGAGGGAGCAGTTAAAATTTAGAGATTAACATAGGATGTGTACAAGCAAGAAATATAACTGTTTACAATTATATTTGTTAGCCAATTTTGTTGATAGAAGTGGTATTTTTCTCTGATAAAGACTACATCTGCCCATCAAAATGTGCATCCTGTTGAATGCATATCTCTCTCTCTCTCTCTCTCTCTCTCTCTCTCTCTCTTTCTCTCTCTCTCTCTCTCTCTCTCTCTCTCTCTCTTCATATGAGATTGTACATGGTCAACTTTCTGTAGTACAGCATGTTCATATCTACCAATGTCTACAAACTTCATTTATACTGGTGGACTTAAATGTATCTTAGTCTATTGTGTGTAGTTAAACTCTGACAAAAAGAATAGGTTATAATTTTATTTCCAAAGTGATTTGCCACAATATGCTTCTATTAAAGCATCTCATTTGTCTATCACCTTTAATTGAATGGAAAAATCCATCGGCTGAAACCTTCAGAACACAACCTTCTTCTCTTCAGTGAAATGCATTAATACTAAATTTATCTATGATGACAACATAGAAATGACTTGAACCTACTATTTTGTGCCATGATGAATGACTTCACAGGAGAAATAATCCTCCAAGATAAAACTTTTTAAACTATGTCAAAACTGTTACTGGACTGAACATCGAAAACACTGATATAACATTGCAAAACAGCCACTGCCAAAAAGTGGATAATTTTTTTGTACCTAATGTAATTGAAAAAAAGGCTTTTAAACAGCATAAAGGCTATAAAAACAATCAGTATTGACTAAACCTTAATTGATTTAGGATTTGGTATTGGTGAGAAGATAGCCCCCAGAAGCTAAAAATGATGGTAATTAAGAAAAATGTTTTTAATCCAATAAACCTCTTTAGTTGAGCTTCCAGAAACAATACTTCCTCCTACCTTCTTCCAACAAAGCATCCCTTTATTTAATATGACTAAGAATGTATTTCCCCTTCTAGTCCTAAATTCTAAAACAGAGAAGGATTGTGCCTCATGCCAGACTAAGCCATAATGGAATGTGGTTTTTTTCCCCAGACTTAATTTAAATATACAGTAAACCCAATAAGATTTAAGTCATGGTTAAAATGAAGTTCAGTTTTCGACCCCAGCTGATAACATTGCACTCTTCAGAACAAAGGGGGATCTTTTCATGAATGTGATGATCATGTGATTTACCTGGGGGGAGGTGAGAAGGGGGCAGGGAGAGCTGACTTTGCTTAGTGAAGACTGGAGCCTTTCCAAGAGGCAGGATGACAAAAGAAATCTCTTCTATTCCTCCATTTATTCAATCTTTCCTCTTTCAAGCACCTCACGGTACATCTTGAGCAATGAAGTATTGAGTGGGAAAGTGAGATTTATGAGTGGATACATTCACACACTTTCAATGGAGATAGGAGAGTTCAGGATCTTGGTGGTAGAACATGGAACATTTTGTCCCTAAAGGCAAAGCAGGCCTCCATTTTCCTAGCCTTTCGGGAAACCATCAAGACCTGATTTTGCCAACTTGTTTGGGGAAGCCATTTAATTCTGAAGAGGCTCCATCTGGTTCTTAACTTTGAAATCATCTTTTTTAACTCTCTTTTAATTTTCTTTTTTAGCTTTATATTTAATTATGGCTTTTATATGACTTTATGGTTTTATTTGAAACTGCACAGTCATGCAAGTGTGATGGGCAATACAGAAATTTGAAAAATTAGATAAATGAATATAAATAAATAAAAATGTATATAGTAATGAAGTGCTCAAGGCAACACATAGCACAGAGAGAGACTCTGTTACAGTACAAATGTTTTATTCTTTACATTTGTTTAAACATCACATATTATGCATGCATACATGCGTACATGCATGCTTACTGATTCTCACTTTCCTTGTTACATCCTGTCCAAGGAATGCACAGGGATTGGAGAAAGCAGGAATACTCTATCAATTACAGTTGTGTGCATGATTTGGAAAACTTTTATCCTTTTACTAGCAGCATCTGTCACACATTCCTTCCCATCTTATCTTAGTCTTTCATTGACTTTTGTGTGATCTGCTTCATGATACGTCTTCTCTGTGGTAACTGGTATCCAGATCTGGTCCACTGGCTTGTTTGTTTTCCATTCTCCTCTGCAGATTTGCCTTTTTTCCTCAGATTCAAATTCTGTTCATCTATTTCTCCTGATACCGGTACTTTATATCTGTAATGTGTCAGAAGTAAACTCAAGGACAAGCATCTGCTGGAAAGTATGAAGGGGGAAAGGTGATCTTAGAACTAATAGATTTCCTGGGTATCTCTCCTCATTCATTTGAAAGAAGTATTTCCATAAGGCCTCTCTTTTTTTTTTGGCCAATGGTTGCCCACCTCTTCTCCCCTTCGCCTCCCCATTTTGTTCCCACTTGCAAATTTTGACAATGCTCTTCTTACTTGGGATAATGGTTGGTCTGCGCCTGATACATGACAGTAGTGGGGAAATGAGGTGTAACTTATAAAGGTTTTCTCCAGTATTTTCTCACTTCCTGGAAATAAGCTATCAGTCTTACTTTCTTTGCCCCCTTCCCTGTGGCTGGCGTGTGATGCTTCTGGATGAAATAATTATGCTTATGTGATACAGATTGTTAGCATTAATGGGACATATAAAACCAAGTGAAGGAGCCTTTATGTGCATGGAACATATCAACAGTTTCTTGGTCCATATGTTTTACTAAAGCACAACCAAGCAAAACCTAGAAATGCCAAAAAAAATGTAATCATCATGCAACAAATATTTAATAATACTTTTGTTTGATTTGATTATTAATTTTTCTCTCCAGGGACCTGATTCAATAAAGATGGATCAGCAGAAAAACTACACAATGGTAACAGAATTCATCCTACTAGGATTCACTGATGAACCCAACCTGCAAATTGTTCTCTTCTCTTTGTTTCTTGCCATCTATCTTTTCACTGTGACTGGAAGCCTCGGCCTAATTGTGCTGATCAGGATTGACTCCCACTTTCACACTCCCATGTACTTTTTCCTCCTCCATTTATCCTTCACAGACCTCTGCTACGTCTCAGTGATTGCCCCCAAGATGCTAGTGAACTTCTTGGTAGATCATAAAAGCATCTCTTACGCAGGCTGTGCTGCTCAGCTCTGGTTGTTCACTGTCTTTGGGACTACTGAGTGCTTTCTTTTGGCTGTAATGGCAATTGACCGATATATGGCTATTTGCAACCCTCTCTTGTATCCTGTGTTTATGTCCCAAAAAATTTGCATCTGTCTGGTTGCAGGATCATATGCGGTTGGTGTTGCAAATTCAGTGGTACACACAGTGTGTACATTCAGATTATCCTATTGTAGATGTAACATCCTCAAGCATTTTTTTTGTGACATCCCTAATCTTCTTCAGCTTTCCTGCTCTGAATCCCACCTTTCAGAATCTCTGTCTCTCTTTGCATCAGTAATAGTTGGAATTACCTCTATTTCACCCATTATTATTTCATATCTCTGCATTTTATCTGCCATCCTGAAGATCAACTCAATGGAGGGAAAACGTAAAGCTTTCTCCACCTGTGCTTCTCATCTAACATCAGTGGCTTTACTTTATGGAACTGGAACCTTTACACATATCCATCCCAACCTTAAATCTGGGCAGGATTCTGATATGGTAATTTCCCTAATTTACACATTAATAATACCTATGTTGAATCCCCTAATCTATAGCTTGAGAAATAAGGAGGTGAAAGAAGCCATTAGAAAACTCACAACCAGCTAACCAGTTTATCTTTCCACTAACGACTGATGTTATCCTAAAATAAACTGAATTAGTTATAATTTTCTCTATGCTTTGAATAAAAGAACTCTTCCTCTCCCCATATTAACATAGTTGATCAGTCTTCCCCAGTTTGTACCCTTGACAATATGTTGACTACAATAATGCAATGCCTCCAGTCACTCATTACTCTGTGGGATGAGGACATAGCTGAGCATAGTATTTCATGAATCTGGGAAAAACTGGTGCATAATAAAATAAGGCCTCATATACATTACCTGAAGGTTAGCTCCAAAATAGCTTGCTCACCCATGTCATTCACTTTAGAATAGGGGAGATATTCATCAGATGCAATTATTTCTGAAAGAAAATCAGCTTTAGTCATCCATTTTGCTCTTTTTCAGTTAAGAATTCATTCCTCTTTGGAACAAACCTCTGAGCATTTCATTCTTGATGCTTTGATTTCTGAAAACCAACATGTTCTCATTGATGATGGGACGGTTTCACTTCTGGCAACTATCTAGATAATCCCTGCAGTTTTCTTGGCAAGATTTTCCAGAAGTGGCTTGCCGTGTTTTCTCCCTTGGGCTGAGAGAGAGAGACCAGTCCAAGGTTATCAAGCTGGCTTTGTGTCTGACATGGGACTAGAACTCATTCTAGACTGATGACTTAACCACTATGCCAAACTGGCTCTCTTAATTGCTTTTTAAGATATACTTACTCATTGATTCATTCATTTGCAATTGTTAAAGTCTGCAAAGCTTAAATCTAGGCTCTGGAGCATATCCATGTCTTCAGGAAAGAGCCACAGGATTGGGGCCAATGTTGAGATCAGATGGAGTGTGGTGTCCCAAGGGTGGGCTCTGCAAGAGAAAAGCCACTCTTTCAAGGACCCATAAGACATTCTTTAAATCGAGGGGTCAAAAGATACTCCTCCTCTCTATCTACTGAGACAGATAAAAACAATACTTTCAACTTTTTAGAAGGACTGAAAATATGGAAATATCCCTTGGCTTTAGTGAAAAGATAGACATAATGACTGTGTTTAAAATCTCATATAGGGAAGCTGTAATAATTTAATTCCTGAATAAAAGGATGCTCAATGTTTTTGGCACCCTAAAAGCTGGAGTGCTGATTTGGTGAGGGACTCCCAATGGAACAACAGAGAGGGTGAAAAAAAATTAAATACACATAGTACCACTTACTTAAATTGTCACCTCCAATAGTTATTTTTCTACCAAGGAAGCATCTTTCAAGTTTTGGGACTCATTTGACAGCAACAAGGACAAATAGGAAACCCCAAGGGAGCAGAGAAAAATGACCTGATGCCCAGTGTAGTTTAATTGCTGAGTTTCATCAGTCTTGAGGATTCCAAAGATCACACCCATGAGATGTAATTGCAGTATATTATTGTGCTGTACATTATTCCACTATATCATTTCAGTTGGAGCTTGCACTGCTTAAAACAGGTAAGTCTCGCTAAGATATGTGTATCGGCCAGTGATTGGTGGAAAATGAAATCATTACTATCCTAACTTGTAAAAAAGCAACACATTTGCACTGTTTACTTTCTTCCTTTTCCCAAATTAGGGATATTATTTAACAGAATTACAGTAGCCCAAGGCAGAACATATGTTTAATAGTTTTAGTATAAAGGAAGCTTTTGTAATAGAAAAGGGTAGAGCCAGGGTACTCTAACAGTAACCATAATAGCTGTAAAACTGATGGTACCTTGTGTAATTTTTCATTTACAAACTCTGGAGCAAGGGGAGGATAGAGAAGATGGGTTTACCACATCAGCATTGTTCCTGATTCCTTTTCTTTATAATTGCTACAATATATACTTTACCAAAATACATGTTCTTTTTCTTAATGAATTTTGCTCAAGGATACTGTATTCAGTTTGGTATAAATTTTCAACCGATCAATGATAAAGATTAACAGAGAGCATGCAATGTTGGTGAATCCCATTTCATTCTCAAATAAATCAGTGGTATATTTTTTTTTCATATGCACACCACCATGCGTTTTAGCTCTACAATTCCAGTAATCCTAGGATATACTATGGACAACCAAAAATACTGGATTATTGGATCATTTCAGAGTTACCAAACGTGCACAGTCCTGAATGTAAATGTAAATGTTTAAAACTATAAAGTAAAATTTGGAATTTGATCTGTTTCAATTTATTGCATTTATGATAATTTCTGTGAGTACCATAATTTAATAAAAAAAATATTAATTATTTATTAATAATAATAATTCAATAAAAATTAAAATAACTATAATTTTATCTTTGTTTTTCCGGTTTGTTTTGGGTTGCTCTTTTTCCCTTCTTTCTCTGACAGGTTTTTTAAAATTAAAAAAACCCACTATAAATGAATGAGAAAAATGGAAGCCAAGTAACACAGTTCATCTTCGCAGGACTCACAGATTATCCACAATTGCAAGTAGTTCTGTTTGCCCTGTTCTTGATTATTTACACTATCACATTGAGTGCAAATCTAGGGATGATCCTATTGATCAAAACTGATCCCCATCTGAATACTCCAATGTATTTCTTTCTCAGCCATTTGTCTTTCCTGGATGCCGGCTATTCTTCCACTGTTACTCCTAAAGCAATGGCAGGTTTTCTTGCCAAAAATAAAAGCATTTCCTTGACTGGATGTGCTATTCAATTTTACATGTTTGATGGTTTGGTGATGACAGAATTGTTCTTACTGTCCGTCATGGCTTATGACCGGTATGTAGCCATCTGTAACCCACTGCTGTATTCTGTTGTTATGTCGAAGAAGTTGTGCACCATATTAGTGACCGGTGTGTATTTCTATGGCTTTGTGAGCTCAGTGGTTCAAACAGCATTAACTTTTACACTCTCTTTCTGTTCCTCAAATGTGATCGATCATTTCTACTGCAATGACCCTCCACTGTTAGCCTTGTCCTGCTCGGACACGCGTCCTAAAGAAATCCAGCTTTTAGTCTTGTCTGGTATCAATTTAAGTAGTTCTCTCTTGACAATCGTTGTCTCTTATGTCTACATTCTGGGCACCATCTTTGGAAAACACTCTTCTGGAAGAAGGCACAGAGCTTTCTCCACCTGTGCCTCCCACCTGACTGCTGTCATCGTATTCTATGGCACCCTCTTCTTCATGTACCTGAAACCAAGCTCCACTCACGCCCTCAGTTATGACAAGGTGGTGTCCGTTTTTTATGCTGTCGTTATCCCCATGCTGAACCCCCTTATCTATAGCCTGAGAAACAAAGAAGTGAAGGAAGCCTTGAAAAAGGTGATGGGGAGGAAATGTGTGTTTTTTTAATTGTGAGACGCCTTGCAAACAATGATTGGTCTTGACATGTCCAATAATGGGCACATGGGCCAAATATTTGTGAGAAAAATAAGCTGCAAGAAAACTCTGGAACTTTCTAATGTAAAAAATTGTCAATTTCAAATGCAATTTACTCATTCTTCATAACAAAGGCAATATGGCCTCAATTATTTCATTATGCGATTAGCTTTCCTTAACAACCCACCTTCTATGCAAATTTGCCACAGCTCAAAAAACCCTGTTGCATCACAAAATAAAAAAGTCTAACGTAAGAGGCACTGAGAGAATTTTAAAAACTGCCCTGCATCAAGAAATGCAGAAAAGAAACCAACATCTCTAATCCTTGTGAAATGGATAGGAAGGCCATTGACTTGCTTTTGGTTTGAGAAATATGAAGTGATGAAGTAGCCACAACAAAGAACTTGTGCTAGCTGTAGCTGCTAAGCCAAAACCAAGAAAGAAGTCCCCATGATCTTCATTTAAATGTTTTTTTGATAGAGCTGGAATTGACAGAAAGCAAAGTTCATTCAGGTACATGAATCCTGAGAAGATGGAACAGGCCTTTATAATGTGTTAATTTCAATGGTTCACATAGCTACTTGTAAATTAGCAGCTTTGCATTTCAATAGCTCTGTGCCATATCAGATACTGCATGGAGCCTCCCCCTTCAGCCACTGTGACGTGGCACTAACCTTTTCTAACTGTTGCCTCTTCTTACCAACTATCAATATTCCAATTTCTGAAATTAAGGAAAGGCAAACTGTAAAGCAAATGGAATGGAACGGCAAGCTTACAATTAATCTGTACAATTGAGATGCAGAGACTCTGAAGGAAAATACATTGAATTGTTTTATTTGTAAACAGGATGAAATTTCTTTAGATTAAATTAACATAGTTCTTGGGAACTGCCAATTGGCAGGTTTCACTCAATATTGTGTAAGATTTTTGATTCAAGAATGATTAAACTCAGAAGAATATGACTTGACCCAAATCATCATTGTATATAAAACAAAAACAAAATTAGTCATAAATGCTTGGAGTTATAAGTAGATTTACATATTGTGAATAATGACTTTTAAAGTATGTTATTTTCAAATTTTAAAGAATAGATAAAAGAGACAAATTCTTAACACAGACTACAAACAAAAAGATGTCAGAAGGCAAAATTCATTTAACAAATGCCTCACTTAGCAACATAAATTTTGGGTTCAATTGGTGTCGTAAATCAAGGATTATCTATAATTTATATTCCATATAGAATTTGTCATTCTTTCTGTTCAACAGAATTGTTTCTGCTATGTACATATAGAATGTCAGACTGTCTATATAAGTTATTTGAATCCTTTGCTATTTCTTAATAAATGTTATTCCTTATAGATGATACAGAGGAGGAATACATGATGTTTTTGAGATTCCAGGTTCATTTCTTATTGTTTTTTCTCCAAAAACAGGAGGTGTCCTTCTATTTATCTACCATGGCTGTCATGTATGACTGCTTATTATGAAATCTGGCTTTGAATTGTGTTTGGGATAACAGATTATGCTATTATTTTATTTGAATATGAATAAAAAAATTAAATGGCCACTCCCTTACAAGAAACCAGTTTGGTGTATGTTAAGACACTAGACTGGAAACCGAGGGACTGTGAGTTTTAGTTCTGCTTTAGGTACAAAGTCAGCTGGGTGACTTTGGGCCAGTCTCTCTCTCTCAGCCCAAGGAAGGAGGCAATGGCAAACCATTTCTGAAATTCTCTTAAGAAAGCTGCAGTTGCCCAGACAATTGCCAACAGTCAACACTGACTCAAAGTTGCACATACACATACACAAACAGAGAGAAAGGGGGGGTGAAGTTGAGAAAAAGACACAGAGAGAAAAATAGTGGGAGAAAAGGAGATGGCTGGTATATACAGTAATAAAGAAATAGGGGGAAAAGACTAAAATGCCAATTTACTCTAATTCAACACAGAGGAATTGTACTGTGTATGTATCACTTTAAAAAGAAACAATTCATCATATCCTATGTTAGCTTCTCATACAATATTATTGTTAAATAAAATTCTATTTGTTCATGGTCGATTTGGCTTTTAAATTAAAAAGGGGACAGTATATAATGTCCATGCATATCCCCATTCATCCATATGCACATGCATATCTAAAGTACTGGAGTTACAAGAAGAGAACGGACAACATACCCTACAGCACCAGTATAAGATCCAAGTTTAACATATGGATTCCAATTAAATCCTTTTGAGGTGCAGCAACAAAAGTATAAATAATAGTTTTATTTCTCTTCTCCCCATCTCCCCACCAATATGCATTGGAACGCAGTATACTAGTTTTATGGGTTGTTTTTTAAAACTTCATTTTAGTACAGTGGTAACTGTAATTATATTTGAATGATCAGAAATAAAAGAAAAAGAATAGAAAGAAGGGATGTTTCCACAAATCCACTTATGCTTTTCTGCGCTGAAGAATCAGCATACGTTTTGTAAATCAGATGCATTGTTGTACTTATTTTAGATTCAGAAATATTCTGCCAGTCTTCAGATTTCAGTGACCATAAAAAGACACAGCAATCAGAAAGAAAGAGAGCCAGGCTTAATGCAATGATTCCACTCTAGGGATATGCGTTGGATTTGTCTATACTCCAAATGGGAAGCAAATGGGATTATATAACCAGAGATGAAATCCAAACCCAGTTTTGTGACGCTTTCCCATTTTGTAATCAGACATGCTGACTGCAGAAATGATTGCAACTCCCAGTTTTCTAACATACCAAGATGGCAAAAGTAAAAAAAACAAGGAAAAAATGAGACACATAATAGATAAAACTGTGTTCTAATCACATGGAATAGAGTAAGCATGTGCTTTCAAGTCACAGTGCTTTGGAGCAGACTTTTGCATTCCTTTTTCAAGATTATCTCCACACCACTTGATAGTTCCAGCTCTTAGCAACAGAAATTAAGGATGCTATATAGCATGAGTGTCCAGCCTTTTGACTTGCCTGGACCTCATTAAGTGAGGAGTGAAGATCTTGGGCCACATATAAAATATATAATATAGTATCACTTTTAAAAAATCACTAAAAAGCACATAATAATGTTAAAAGTTGTGGGGCCACATTACTAGCTATCCAGGCCTGGGGGCCATGGATTGGACAGGCCTGCTGTATAGGATTTGGTCTTCTCCAAAAGATTTAACTTTCAGCTCTTGTCCATCTTCCTGCCCTTCTTCATGAATTAGGAAGCTGCCCTTCTATGGCTCCTAAGAGAATCAAGAGAGATTCCAGAGAGATTCGTTCCTTGAACTATTACTAGATCCCAGTAAAGGCAGTTGTCAACATCAGCAAATAACATGTGAAAAGAGAACAAAGAACAATGTTTGCTTCTGAACATCTTGGCATCTCAGAAAGTCCTGCCTTGTAAATACAGCTCCAGCACGATAGGATCAAAACAAGCTTTAAAAAGTATCTCCTGTTATTCAGTTTTCTGTGTTCAGGAAGTTTTTTTGTACAGAGTAGTATTTAATGAGACCAGCTATCTCTGGCAGTGTCTGCATTCTACACACAAATGTGCAGCCAAAATGGAGACAGCTGCTGTTTTGCTGAGCTAAGCAGAGATTTTTCGAAAATAAGTCAGACACAGGAGAACCTCATCAGAGACTTGGCTTTGTAGGAAAATGGTGTCTGGCTGTTTTCTGTTTCCATTTTTCCTCCAGTCGCTGCTTGTTAGTAAACATGCTTAATCACTATCAAGGGAGAAAATCATTAAGCCAACTGCAATACTGTATATACCGTAATTATGAGGTTTCCTTTATAAATTCTTGATAACAACTGTGCTGCAAGGGTACATTGGACTAATCAGGTAGGCTCTTAATTCAACAGCATTTTTGTTTGTTGCTGCTTCCTACCATTGATTTGCTCAATTGTTGGCTGGTTAAAGATGAAATCAACTTACTCCAGCTTCAGAAACACATATATGGGTAGTGTTTAAATGATCAGAAAGTTTAAAAAAAACAAAAGAGACTGCAATAATTCAGGAATTTTTAAATAATACTTTAATAATTAATTTTTGCAAAAGCTAAAATTAACATTTAGTGATGGCTCTTTTGCACATTTTAGTTGCATGTAGTCCTGGAAGGAGAAAATAGAAACAATCTTGTCAATTTCACCTTTTAATTTTTTAAAACAGTGGTCAGTCCATCCGTCAACCCTTCCTTCCATCAGACCATTTGGAGGAAGAACAAAACCTGCCTGCTCATTGTTCCACTGATGAGTTTATAAAAATATTTTGGTCCTGGAGGGCAGCAATCAATGTCAAGGTAAAGAAGACCTTCTGGCTTTCCTTCAATCTTTCCCAGCATTAGAGCCTTCTCAACACAACTAGGCCTTTGCATATGATTGTATCTACGCGTACAATCATTTGAGACTGATCGTTTGTGCCTTACATAAGAATTCTTGGTTAATTTGTTGATCCATTGGTTCTGGGTTAGGCTGTTTTTTTGTTTGTCTTTGGCTGTCCATGGCATTGTCAGGTTTTCAATACCAAAATTAAATCATCAACCTTATCAGTGCTAGTCTGCATTTTAATTTTAGACTGTTAGCTTATTTATTTAGATGGTTGATCCTAAAAGGCAGAAGCTATTCACCAGTATTTTCCTTGCTCATGTCTTGAATAATTTTCTCCATCTTGCTGGGGTTAAATCAGGGATATATCAGAGTTAAATCAGGGATATATCAGGTTAGATCAAGTTATGTCAGAGTTGTAGCCACTCTTTGTGGCTTGAGAAGGCTGGTTGTTTCAGTGTTCTACAATGTTAGATAATCAGAATGTTGTTCCTTGATGCTCACTGAATATTGTTTGCTTGCTGATGTTTGGCTACCCAACTAAGTAACACCATCAGTGCTACCCTAGCATTGATGATGCTACTTTGTTGGGTAATGAAATGTCTGCAAGCAAGCAACCAAACTCAGAAAGCACCACTCTGATGTACATGTATTTTTTTCTATTGTGTTCAGTATTCGCTAATATTACTCATTCATGCATTTTGTCTGCAATTTTACATTTGCGCTCCGTTTTAAGTTGCAGCCATCATCACCACAACCTTGGCCTAGTTTCTGACAAACTTCCGGATTTGTTAGTCATCCTGGTTTTAGTGCCATACATTTTGATAAAGAGTTCTGGAAATGTCAAAAGCCTGCATGTTTGATTGATAACTATGATTTACTGGTTTAACAATATTGATCTATTTAGATGAACCTAGCTACCATACTATATAATTCTTTATGGTAGCACCTGAAAATGTTAACTTGTGATTCTGGAGTTTTCGATCAGAATCTGGAAAAAGGCAGATATGATATAGTGATCTAAGTCCTGTTTGTTGTGTACATGCTTGGAAGGTACAAAAGCAGTGGGGCTTGATTGTGTCATTAAGTCTACAATCCTGCTGATCTCAATCACCCAATTGATACTCCAGTCCAAATGTCAGGTAATATAGCAAATGTGTTTATATCACAGTATAAAAACCTATGTTTTATGATGTATGCTGCCCAGAGTGACCTCCTAGGATGAGCAAATATAGAAATCAAATCGTATCAATCAATCAATAAAATCACTGCTGAAGTCACATGGTAAAAGCCAAGCTATTTTGGGAAAAGGTGTGCTTTAAGAACTTTACTTTATTTATTTATTTATTAAATGTGTTTGCTGTGCATCTTATTTCAAAGTGATTCTCAGCAACTTATAGTATTAAAAAAATTAAAACCATCACATATAAATATATACCCAATAAAATCACAACAGAAACAGTATAAAATCATTGACACAAGATGGAGAAGGAGGCAGTTGAATGCATGGGGGGGAGGAGGGAGGTGGCTCTTACTTAATCCACCAGCTCCAGTTTGAAGCTCCCCCACTGGGGCCCCAAGCCATCTGGTAGAACCAGGTCATAAGTTTCTTATGAAAAGCCAGAAGGGTAGGAGCCAATCTCACCTCAGGAGGCAAAATATTCCAAAGGGTAGGAACCATGGCAGAGATTACTCTTCTCCTAGACTCCGCCTGTTGAAATTCCTTGACTGACAGGATCTGCAGTATGCCCCCTCTGCCACAGTATGCCCCCTCTGGGGTGAGTGGGACAAGCCAGTCCCTCCAGGGTGAAATGGAGTAACCTAGATCTATGCCATGTAGATAAAGGTAATAACAAACACATTGAATTACACTCAGGAACAAACCATCAACCAGTGCAGCTTGTGAACAGTGGTATAAGATGGGCCACTTTATGTTCCTTAAAAATTGCCTGCATTGCTGCATTCTGCTCCAGCTGTAGCTTCTGAATGCTCTTCAAGGGTAGCCCTATGTAGAGTGCATTGCAGTGGCCCAAATGTGAGATGACTAGGGCTTGCATGACTGAATTCATCCAGGAAAGGCTGCAACTGGTGCACAACACAAAGTTGTGCAAAGGCTCTCCTAGCTGTGACTGCCACCTGCTCTTCAAGCTGGAATTGCGAGCCCAGGAGAAACTGCAAGTTGCAGACCAGGTCTTTCTTGAGTAGTGCTACCCAGGGGTGGGTTCCTACTGGTTCGGGCTGGTTCTACCAAGTAGGTAGTAGGTTGCTGGTGACATCACGAAGCCGGTTCTGCTCCGTGGGCGCCGCCATCTTTTTTTTGGATTTCCCCCCCCCAGTTTGTTTTTCTTTTGTGCATGTGCAGAAGCTGAATTTCCAGCACTGTGCATGTGTCATGATCTTGTTTTCAGCCTTTTTTTGGGGGGGGGTTGTTTTTTGTTTTACTGCGCATCCGCGCATCCACGAGGTGCATCCGTGTGGCACGGGAGGCAGCGAACTGGTGGCGAGGTAAGTTAGAACCCATCCCTGGTGCTACCCTATCCAGAACTAAAGATGTTAAATTCCAAGATTGAGAAAAAACATTCAGTTGTAATTTTCTTTGTTTTGATTTAATGCAGATTAAATGCAAATTGTTAGATCAATTTAAAAATACATTGTGCTTTCATTTTTCTTTAATTTTTACTTGGATTTTGGATAACTTAGATGAAATTTCAGCTCTTTTCTCAACTGCTCAAAATACTAACAACATTCAATATCATTTTTCATAGAGAAGTGTAAGAAATGGCTTTAAAATGAAGGAAGTTACATTTATATCATTTCCATTTTATCAATATTATTTTGTTTAGCATTCTGCTAAAAGCATCCTTTACCTCCCTGTTCTGCAGACTGTAGATGAATGGATGAAGTCAGGAGATGACAAGAATATAAAAGACGGATACAATTTTGTCTTTATTCAATGAGAAATTGGAGCCAGGCCATGTATACATGAATATGATGGTTCCAAAGAAAATGGTTATAGTGGTGAGTTGGGAGGCACAGGTGGAGAAGGTTTTATATCTTCTATGGGCTTTGTGTGTAAGGAGCTTCAGGATCTGGGACTTTAACATCTTTAATTCTGGATGGGGTTGCACTTTACTTGCTCTTCCCAATATGCATCTTGCTCTTTCCCTTCCCTTCATGGCAATGTTAAACCAATTTTACTATAAATATGTATTGTTTCAATGTTTGGATATTATCTTATTTTAAAGATTGCCAGTTGCTTAGGATCACCTTTAGGTGAAATGGGCCACATATAAGTTTAAACCAATCAATCATTATGGAGGTTTGTTTCTAAGTAAACATAAAAATATAGCTTGTGATGTGGAAAACCAAATCCTCCATTATTAGTTGGTAATTGCATTTTGTGTAAAGATATTTTTGGAATAAGAGAAACACATGGAATAACTATGAAACCTATTTAAATAGATTATTTACACCTGTATTATTCTTCCTTGCAGCTTGCATCTTTCCTTGTTGAAGATTAAAAAAAGTGTCAGAAGGATAATTTTAAGGTAAAGAAAATGGGGCCAGGATGGAGAACATAGAGAAAGAAGAACAATTCTCTTTCTGCCTGCATTTAGGACAGCCTTAGTTTGAAAAAAAGACAGTTTTTAAGATTAACACATATTGCTAGTGGCCATCTATTGTGTTTTTAATTGGCATCAGTTTTTACTTTTCCCATCAAATGTTTAATTCAAAGAACTTTAAAAATAACATTCTCCCTTGTAATTAATGTTATTTTGTGTACTATTTACCTTTTTTCATTATAAGGTATTTTTAAGAAATGTTGCTAAAATTGATTGAAGTACTTAAAATGTGGGTGATTAAACAAAACTGAACATACATGTTGCACTTTAGCATTAACTGACATAGACATTCTATCAGTTCAATCCACTTCATTGCCAATAAAATAATAAGGAATTTTACATCTGAATTACCTGGAAATACAGATTGCATCTAAACTTTGTTTTATAATCAAATGGTTGACTTCGACACACTCTTCTTTAGATTAATGTTTCTGTCAATACTGTACCATTATTTTCACAAGAAAAGCATTCAAACA
Source organism: Pseudoxenodon macrops (assembly GCA_032467955.1). NCBI lineage: Eukaryota > Metazoa > Chordata > Lepidosauria > Squamata > Pseudoxenodontidae > Pseudoxenodon > Pseudoxenodon macrops. The sequence continues at coordinate 78,678 of JANHFT010005609.1, forward strand.
TAATTGTATTTGTTTTGATTAATAAAAACAATTAACCCTCTTTTTAATTCAGCATGAAAATGCATTGTCCTTTCCTTTTAGCCTTTGTATGACTTACATGAAACTTCTTTTCTCACTTCTCTAAATTATTACCACGTATTCAATAGGATGTTTCTAAGAGAAATGCAGCTATGGCTTTCCATTTTGAAATGAAGGATTTGACATTTATACCATTTTTATTTCAACAATATTATCTTGTCTAGCATTCTGCTAACCGCATCCTTTACTTCCTTGTTCCGCAGACTGTAGATGAGTGGATTAAGTGAGGAGATGACAAGAGTATAAAAGACGGATATGATTTTGTCTTTGTCCAGTGAGAAATTAGAGCCAGGTCGTATATACATGAAGATGATGGTTCCAAAGAAAATGGTCACAGTGGTGAGATG
>JANHFT010005610.1:17665-29938 GCA_032467955.1 Pseudoxenodon macrops
ATCCTGTTGTTAGTTTCTCTAACCCCCATACCTTTTACCTTAAACTGTCTACCGTGGACCTTACACATTTCTTAAGACGTCCCTAAGGAGCCATGCAAAGCATACCAGTGTACCTACCATTCCTATCCTACTGTCACCATTTATATGTACTCATTTTATGTGTTTATGGCTATGTTTTGCTTCTTTATATCCATTCATTTGTGCCATTTTTTCATGTGTCCATGTCTATGTCTATATCTATACCAATACTTGTTTCCTTGTACTTGTTGACAAATAAATAATAATAATAACCTGTTGAAACAAATCAAGCATCCTGATTGAACTGTTGTACAGTTCAGATAAGTAAACAAAGAATAAGTAGAATTTATACAAAGGTACAGATTTGTAAGAACAATTGGTTAAGAGCAAGAAAAGTAATTGTTTCTATTTCCGTCAAGCCAACCTGATTGAACCATGTTAGCTGAAGAGTCAGAGCAGAGATACAAATGGAAATACATGTCCCCTTCTTCCAAGCACCCTGATAAGCAGCAATGCTGAAGGTGGTGAAATCCATTGCCCAGAGGGCCTTTGTCAAGGACTGATCCCATCTCTCAAGCATTTCTTTAGCTTTGTGTATGTTTTCAAACAAATGTGCAACATTATTATTCAAATTATTTGCAAAGCCAGAATTGTTTATCGGATTCTTTAAAAGTGCTCCATCAATTTGATCCATCAAATTGCTTTGACAACGTCAAATGATCTTGCACATCCCAACTACATGATCAATCTTATTCTTTTCTTTTACATTGGTAGAATCCATCAGAATTATTGATTTCACTGGCAATAAAATTCCCCAGGTATAAAGCAGTCACAATACTAAATTGTCCTTTCAAGGTTTTTTTACCAGTGTAATCAAGGAGTTTAATAATTATTATATTAAGACAATTAAAGGTAGGATTATTCTGTAGCACCATCAGACAACTTCAGCTTACTTAGAGAGGAGAATCTAAGTTATTTGTACCAACTTGCTGTCTTTTGACTAAATGCCATTTCATGCTATTCCCTGCTGTTTTAACCCAGATGGTGCAGCATTTAAATATTTCATTGTTTATGACTTTGCTTTGATTTGCTGTATGTGATATTTGACTAGTTTTATCGAGTTCATGAACAAGTGACAAAAGAATATCTGTGAAGTTTCTTCTTTTTTTTCCATGCTAGAATATAAAGCGCTTCACTTTAAAAGCAGGTGTATGTATACACATCAAAGTAGTTGTTTGAATTCAATGGAATGGCATGAACAGAGAATTATAATACTGCAAAGAAAGTAACAGGTGTATAATATCACAGAAAATACCCAAAGGTAATTTTATTTGTAGATTACTTACTAATAGAACATCTTCATAATAATCAAAATATTCTATTGTCTATTTCAATCAGTATCACGGATGGATGGATAAATGAATGAATGAACCGATAAGATACGTAGAGACAGAATCCTTTTTTAAGACATTATCCTTTCTATCCTCCCTGTGATTATAACCTGACATAACGGAGGGGAATGATTTCATGGAGGAATGAATTAGGATGCTGTATTTATAAATGCACTCAGAACTGTAGAGCTACAGTATATATCTGAAATTTCTTTCTCGTAGATATCACAATGGTTTCTTAGCATCTTCTACGGTTAAGGGTATCCTTGACTCCGTTCCAAATACTTAAAGGGTCTAGGCTAATCTCTGTTTTCACATTTTTCACTCTACTGCTGTGTCCTTTTATGATGTGGATAATGTCATATTATATCATTTGTAGTCATTCAGTCCCATAAATGTCTTGTTTTTGTTCTCCATTCCCCCTTAAGAAAGAGGAACACACGCATGCATGCAAACACACACACACACACACACACACACACACATTTAATCCATTACTTTTCTTCCTTTTCTGGCACAGGAACTCTTCTTCTGTTAGAAAAAAAGGAAAACATGTGAAATAAGTTAAGTGGAATTGTCTAAATCTTTTAGAGTAATGGAAGGCAGCCATCTCTCCTAAAGGATCATCACAGGAAGGATCTCAAAGAGACCCAGTGAAAGCCTTCTAGAGGTGCAGACTTTCCAAGCAGCATATTCAGAAGGTATTTTTTTTCATTTCCTAAAGTGGTTCTCCAAATGAATTCTACTGCAAATTTCAACCTCGTTGGTAATGTCTATAAGGCTTCATTCTTTTTCCTTTACTTCTCTAAGTGCTCATTCACATCTTTCTTTGCTTGCCCATTTTCTTCCCCTCCCTTTTCAGCAAAGCGACCTCTTACTCTTATCCTATCTTCATCCTAGTTTTTCTTTTTTTTCCTGCTAAAACATGTGTGAATGTGTACACTTCTATATGTTTCCCCACTCTATTTAAAACTAGACAGCATTAATATACAGTTAATTCATGCCCAATACTGTCTTAATAAAGTTGTCATATAAAACGTGACACTAAAATAAATGCTACAGAATCCCAAGATCAATGTTACAGGAATGGGACAGATACCACTACAAAAGATAATCTTTTCAGGGAATAAAAAGAAGGTAGTTGTCAATAGAATGATGTACCAAGGGGAATAGAACAAATAATGTAATTTTAATTAAATTTAATTGGTCTAGTTACTATTACCCAAGCAACTTTCTAATTCAGTTCATAAGATATCAGTGGACATTTTATTAAATCAGATTTTCCTTAACTTGAATATCAGACCTCTTTCTTATTCTGGATGTGTTGCTCTAGTCCTTTGTAATACACAACGTTGTCCTTCTTACAATTATGATAACATTGGCCTTATATGAAATGATAATGAATAGAAGATCTTGCATGCAAATGACTGAATCTCCTCTATGGCAAAATATATCATTTCATTTATGAAGAATTATATATATGGGTGAAACTTTTTCTTCATCATCCTCTAACAGATCTTGCCATTTCCGTGTTTAACTCTACTTTCCAAGCTTTTGTTTTTTGTTTTTCTAACATTCCCTGTGAATGGAAGATTTACTCCTTCCTTTGCTTTTCCTTCAGTCCTAAAACAATTTTTTTTAATCATTTGACAACTTCCATTTGACAATTGATGTTTTCTTGGTTTAAAATGCTGGGGACAACATTTTACTAATCATGATCTCTATGTTGTTTCTAATCACCAACCCAAATTAACTCCATGGGTAATCCAAGTTTTAGTTTACTATATATTAGACATTTGTAAACTGCCAGCTTGAAAGCATGCTTCCATAGCAACTATAACCAAAGCAGCCGGATTATTTCATGCCAACTACATTGTAGAAAAATTGGGCTTCTGTTAAATTACAATCCTATTTGGAGACCAGTCAGAAAATGCAAACATTACTATAATAAATACAGAGGTTCTTCATGAAGGTCAATTCCCATGTAGCCTTATTCAGTTGTATCCAGATTTCAAATTTACCCTCTTATTAGACAAAATGATTAAATCATGTCATGAATTTCTACATTCAGGAAACTGCTGTACCTATCCTTGTTGCATTCAATTTTTTTAATGAATTACAGTATTTATTGACCTTTTGTTTTTTTCCCTTCATCCAAGACAATTGCTTGATTGTATATGCAAGCATTTTCTCTGCTACTTAGTTGACTGCAATCAAATGCCAAATAACAGAATGCAGAATAGATTTATGCACCATGAGACAGACACTACTGGGGTTTTGTATATGTGTGTTTTGATTCCAGTTAAACAATACCCAGAGGGCTGCCATACTAACAAGCTTTATAATGATTGACTTCACCAGCCACTTTGAGACCTTGGCTTCAGTTGAGTAGCTCAAAACCTCAATTAACATGAAATTTATGTCTGAGGCAGGACGCTTGGTTTGAGCAGCGATGCATATCTTTGATTTCCCCCCACACGGTCTGGCTCTTCCTTATTTAGATATACTTTACCTGCATTATCTACTCTCAGCAATTTCAGACTGCCAAACAAAGCAATAATTAAGTTAATGTAGTACGTGAGTCAAACATTATGTTTAACTTGTTAAGTGATATATATTCTAAATAGTTTCTTTCCATTGTTTTTAATGCTTCACTAGCCATTGTCATATTAAAAGCTGAGATATTCGCTATCTTATTTACCCTTTATATTTAATAATAACATTTTTCTCTCTCCTGAAGCCAGTTCCTAATATTAGTGGAGCATAAGGCTTTAAAAGCATATTACCACTTCCTGACAAAGTTACGGTAGCTCCCCATGTGATAAGTCTCGCCACCATCATGAATGGATTCCTGGTGGTGTGCTTCTCTAAAACACTGGCATCTCAGAATAGAACAAAGAGGTGGCAATTAAAATAAATCTAATATGTTCACCCTTTTTCTTATAATTGTGTTTTCTTTACAGGTAGTTCTCGACCTACAACATTTCATCTAGTGACCGTTCAAAATTACAATGGCAGTGAAAAAGGTGAGTTATGAGTGATGTGTTTTTCACACTTGCAGTTGTGCAGCATCCCCATGCTCATATGATCAAAATTCAGAGGCTTGGCAACCGACTCATATTTATGACAGATGCAGTCTCCTGTGGTTATGTGATTACCTTTTGCAACATTCTGATGAGCAAAGTCAATGGGGAAGAAAAATTTACTTAACAACCATGTTACTAATAGCAATAGCACTTAGACTTATATATCGCTTCACAGTGCTTTACAGCCCTCTCTAAGCGGTTTACGGAGTCAGAATATTGTGCCCAATAGTTTGGGTCCTCATTTTATTGAGGAAGGATGGAAGGCTGAGTCAACCTTGAGCCAATGAGACCCAAATTGCCAAACTACTAACTTAACAACTGCAGTGATTCACTTAACAATAATGGCAAGAAAGGAGGTTGTAAAATGGGGCAAAACTCACTTATTAAATGTCTCATTTAACAACAGAAATGTTGGGTTCAATTGTGTCATATGTTGAGGACTACCTGTATTTTCAGTTCAAAAAGACATTTTCCTATTTTCTTGAAACAAAAGTTAAATTGCATGCACAACAGTACAAAAATGTCTAAACCATTTTTATCTTACATGTGGTTTCAATGTGATTCAAATCTTTCTATCCATTTATTTATTTATTTTTATTTTATCTATCATGTACAAGATAATAGGTATAAGAATAAACATGAATATGAACACAGGAAATGGATACAAATAAATGGGGACAGTAGGACAGGGAGGGTAGGCATGATGGTGTGCTTATGCACGCCCCTTACAGACCTTAGGAATGGGGTGAGGTCAATGAGGCGGTGTAGTTCTAGGTTGTCCAACCCAAAATTTCAAGCCTGGTGGTATAGGATATTGTGTTGCGAGGAGTGTAGTACTCTTCTCGTGAAAGACCTCTGGGCTCACTCAATTGTATTAATGTCCGATATAGAGTGTGGATTCCAGACAGATGAGCTGTATTTGAGAATTGGTCTAGCAAAGGTTTTGTATGCTCTAGTTAGCAATACAATATTACCAGAGCAGAAGCTTCATAAGATTAGGTTAACAACTCTTAATGCCTTTTTGGCAATGCTGTTGCAGTGAACTCTGGTGCTTAGATCGTTTGATATGAGTACTACAAGGTCCTTGACAGAGTGAGGGTCGTCTACGAGGTCATATCCGCCTAGCTTGTATTTGGTGTTCTCCATAGTGGTGGAGATATCATCCAGGAATGGGTAGATCTCGACTGCTAGCTGATTGGACTGAGTGTGTCAAAGCTGTGAGGACACACCTCCTTCACCAACGATCCCCAGCTTTTGACTCAGTCCTACCTAAAGACAGACGTGGTTTTGCTTAGATCTACAAATTCCTGGATTATTTCCACAGAAGGCTTGGCAGCTACATTGTAATAGCATACCAGCATGAAAAGCTTTAGTTTGATCCCGCTGAGGGCCACACAGCGGCAGGTCAGATTCTGACAGGGCAGCGAGCACGAGTGTCACTCAAAGCAGCTGGCACTGGGGCTTCGGAGAGAGCAGGATTCAGCACTCCTCCGCATTCCGGCAGGGTGCAAACTGAGTAAGCCGCCATTATCTGAAGGAATGCTTGTCAGTCAGGTGAGTCTGGGACTGTCAGAGACAGCCAGCGCCTCAGAGCCATAGCCGCCAATGATACGAGCCCCTGCCAGTTCCCGTGTATACTCATAATTGTCCACATTTTTGACAGCAGTGCCTTTACTGGGTGAGCCTGCTAGGGGGCAGATTCAAAATGGAAAAGACGGCTGCCGAATTAAGTGGAGAAGCCACTTCAGCAGAGGCAAGCCCGGCTCTTTCTAACCAGGTTGACAAGATGGCAGTGACCTTTGGACTGAGGTCTGCAAGCAAGAAAGCCGTGGCAATGCTCTCTAAGGGCTCCAGGTCCTATACAAGACAGCAGAACATGAGGCCGTGTGGCGCCAAAAGGTGATACACTGCAAAGGGGCCAAGGCACAGAAGGAAGCTGACCGCCGAAGGGAAGCTTCCCAACATCTGTCAGGCTGGTTCCCGCCAATTGTGGGACAACCATTGGAGCTGCCTGAAGTTTTTGACAGCCAGCCTCCACATGAATGGTCTCCAGATGGCACTGGACAGCAGCCTTTTGCTGCAGGCTACAATCTACCTAGCAACAATGAGCCTTATTTCAGCTCACTTACAGACCCCTTTTCTACTGGGGCTGCCTGGCAACAGCCCTTAAGGCAAAAAGCCTCCTCAATAGAGGCAACCTTTACCACTACTGCAGTGCGGCTCCACTCGGGGAACTCAGGAGTGTCAACTCCCAGCTAGTATGGGAGTCTTGATCTCAGAAGCTATTAAGCAGGGGATAGCAGCTGGCTTGCAACCAAACCTCTTGCCTCCAGATCTTCCTCAGCTGGCCTAGGCTTCAGGGGAAATTTTGGCCATGCAGGAACCATACTCCCCTGCTTCCTTTAATCAGTCACCTTTGGAGGAGGACACACACAGGGACCTTGATTTGTCAGAGGATGAAGGCTTAAGACCTGACCAGCCCAGCCTTTGCAGGCCTATTTCGTCCAGCCTTATTCAAATATTTGCTTTTCAAAGCAAAAAATACTGCTCGCCTGGAAACCCATCTGCCAAAGCCAGATCTGACATCAGAAACTGCTGACACTCTAGAGGCTGAAGTGGTTCCTTCACCCAGACTGTTTTTGGATGTTGTGCAAAGGCAGTGGGCCTCCCCTGGGGCAGGAATAAATCTGAGCAACTTGGATAGGAGATTCTATAACCTGGATCCAGACCTATCCAAGACACTTCAAGTGCCTGTAGTAGATGCCACAGTGGCAGTGCTGTCTGCCCATTCGGTGATGGCAGATTCAGCGGAGGATGGCCTCTGTCCTGAAGACAAATGAGCAGAGCAGTCACTTAGGAAGGCCTGCCAGGCTGCTGCTTGGGCAGTTAAAGCATCTGCAGCAGCTTCCTTTTTTAATAGGGTATCATTGCTCTGGTTGAGACAGCTGCAGGACAGAATCCATGCGGGAGCTACAAGGTTGCATTAGGATCTTAATAAACTAGCGGCAGCTATGGAATTCTCCACAGATGCCACACTCAACTTGGCGAGGTTCACGTCCAAAGCCATCGCTTCTTCTGTGGCTACCAGATGAATCCTGTGGCTCCGCCAGTGACAAGCGGATGCCAAACATAAGTGGAGACTGACTTCTGCCCCGTTCTTAGGGGAGAGATTATTTGGGGAGTCCTTGAATCCAATTCTGGTGAAGTCCATCCCTATCCCAGCGTGCAAATTCCTGCCCACCTCCTTATTTTCGACACAGGTCATTTTGGGGGTCAAGACAGTGGATTTGGTCCTCCGCATTTACAATGCTCCTTCTTTCAGAGGCAGGACCACCAGTTGGACAGGGCAGGAAGGAATAAACAGTTTCCCACAAAATGGCCCTTTTATGGGGGAGGAAGTTGTTCATTCAGATGCCAGAAGTAACTGCACCATTAACCCTCCTATTGTGGTCTGCCTGGCCCTTTTTTCCAGCTGTTGGGAGAACATAACCACGGATGCCAGTCCGGTCGGGCCTCTCCTTAGAATTCTTCTCCACACCCCTGAGGTTTTTCATTCATTGTCCTGTGTCTAGGGACAAATCAAAGATGGTCCTCATGGAAACCGCCATCCAACGTCTATTGGACATCCATGTGATCAAGCAGTTCCAGAGGACTAATAGAAGATGGGGTTCTATTCCATCGTCTTTGTGATTCCAAAATCCTCAGGGGGTATAGGGCAATTCTGGACCTGAAACAGCTGTACTGTCTTATTATCTACAGGTGGTTCAAGATGCAGTCACTTCAATCCATTTTGGATGGCCTCAGAGAGGGCGACTTCCTCACTTCCATTGATTTAACAGAAGCCTATCTTCATGTCCCAATTTTACCAGGGCATAGACAATATCGCCGCTTTTATTACAATGGCTGGCATTATCAGTAAAGGGCCTTGTCCTTTGGCCAATCGTCAGCACCGAGAGCATTCACAAAACTGTTAGCCATCTTAGCAGCTTTATCAGAGAAAGGGCAGGAGCAATTCTCCAGCCAAGATCAAGGTACCACCAGAAGTGATCCACTCCTTCAGGTGGTGGGCTTTCCCCGCAATATCCAAGGGAAGTCTATTCAAGAAATTTGAACATCTGATGATTACGACAGATGCCAGTCTCTTTGACTGGGGGGCACATTTCCAGACCAAGATGGCTCAGGGACAGTGGTCATGGGCAGACCTGAGCCACAATATTAACTGGCTGGAACTCAGGGCAGTCCACCTGGCCCTTAGACAGTTCCAAGATCTAGTGTGGGGCAGGCATGTCTTAATTCTGACTGACAATGAGACCACTAACGCCCACATTAATCGACAGGGTGTCAGCATTCCAAATATCATCCCTGATCAAATCAGACTCCAAGGCAAAGCATTCCTCAAAGTTCCAATTTATTAAGAGAGACATGTTGGCACAACCTTTGAAACCCAAATCTGAAGACTTGCAGGTTTCCACCCCTCAGTTGAAAGTTCAAGATCCTGCCCTCACACCCGCAACTCCGTCACATGGTCCAATCTCTCCCTGCCATGCTGGCTGGTTCGCCCATCTCGTTCCGGTCAGGTGCAAAGACAAAGGATGACCTTGGCATTCTAGAAACAATGGTCTTATGGCTACATGTCTCCAACTCCTTACTATCCCCCCTCCCATTTTCCCACAATAGAAAAATGCATAGTAGAATAATAGCAAATGTGGCAGGCCAGAGTTCCAACAAACATAAATGTAGGCCTGAAAGCCTTGACATTGGGCAGTCTGTCTGACAGAAAGTTGTACTGGGTTCTGGAATTGCCTCATGATATTGTTAGCTCATAACAATAAATGGTTGTTACAGTGGAAAGAAGCCATTTCACCTCAGTTATTACCGCCTGCGCCTAGTTTACAATACAAGCCACTTCACAGGATTGCTATTCTGAGGAAAATAGGGAGTTTTATATATGTTCGCTGCCTTGAGTTACTTAGAAAGTAATAAAATCTAATCTAATCATAATTGTAATAAACAATCATCTGCACTTTCTCCTTTTAAGCTGATTCTGATCACAGTACCCTTCAGGATTATGTTTTCATTGTTAAATCTTAAATTATATTTATTTCTCAAGTCATTTTCTGTCAGTCAATTAGAGTAATAGTAATTCTACTCAGAAAGATTGTGCAGATCAGTCCTGAGTCATAGCATATATAAACTGACAAGCCATGATATAATTCTCCATCTGAGATGCTCTTTTAGTTTCCCTCAAAGTGCAGAATACCACACAATACTGAACATGTGCAACCACACAGATTAAATGATGCATAAAATTTCAACACTAATGTTATAATGACTGCAACAAAAATCCCAAAGGTGCTTTTTCAAGAAGCAATTGAACTTTCTTGTTTTTTCTTTGAAGACATATCGCTTCTCATCCAAGAAGCTTCTTCTGCTCCAATTGCCTCTTGAATTTCCTCCCAGTTGCATGATAATTATTAAAGGAGTCAGGGATTTGACAGAATCTACAGTAAACTATTTGGCGGAAACTACAATAAAAAACTACAATAAATAAATAATAAGAGGCAGCTACAAAGAAGACGGGGTCAACCTATTTTCCAAAGCACTGGACTGGAGGCAAGGAGAAGAAGCAATGGATGGAAACTAATCAAGGAGAGAACCAATGTAGAACTAAGGAGAAATTTCCGGACAGAATAATTAATCTTTGGATTGACTTTCCTCCAGAAGTTGTGGGTTCCCCCAACGCTGGAGGTTTTAAAGAACAGATTGGACAACCATTTGTCTGCAATAGTACAGGTTTCTTGCTTGAGCAGGGGGTTGGACTAGAAGACCTCCAAGGTCCTTTCCAATTCTGTTATTCTATTAAATGTCACACCCTGATTTTAAAAATGTGCCACAGTGAAGAAAATTGGCATAAATACATTTGGTAAATTCCTGATGTTTCAAATAAATTTGAGTCCATTTTAACCATGGTAATTAATGATCATATTTACCTGATTCAAAGCAGAAATCTTTCTGCTTTAGAAACTGCTAAATGAGGCTAGCAAGATTTTCTAAGGTGCTTTTCTTTGAGGAAAGGCTATCTACCGTATATGTACCTTAGAGGTGAACTTTCCTGGCAATGGCCTCACTTCTCTGGAGAGCATCACATATTCAATTGCCTTGTTGGACTTCCAAGGAACTATGAAGACCTGAGTGTTTAAGGAAGGCAATTGGGGATCAGAAGCCTTAACCCCTCTTATCAACTTTAAGATGGGTGGACTTGTGGACTTCCACCCCTTTTATAGTTGATAAAGCTGGAAAACACCACTTTAGTGTAGTTGTTGGAGTTGTTATTAGCCACTTAAAGAGGCTATTGAAATTTAGCAGCATAGACATTTTGGTAAACCAAAAGATAAAGCATATTAAGTAAAAACATAGACTCAAACTAACCTAAAATAAATACTAAAGGTATGCAATAATTAAATCCAGTAAAAGGGATATTTTCTAAACACTAGGATAATGAGAATTAAATGGAATTCTTCAGGAAGAGTATATCGTAGCCAGGAGCATCCTAAAAAAAAGACCTTCCTTGTGTGCCAGGAAGATCTTGTAGGTCTTAACAAATGACTTAACACATTTTAAAGGAGCAAAATGGATCCTTAAATTAGAACATTAAAAGTTAATACCAATACCTTAAATTGTGCCTGGTAAGCAACTGCATGAGCCAGTAGGGTAGAATGGCTGAAGCATCAGGCTAGAAACCAGGAGATTGTGAGTTCTTGTTCTGCTTTGGACACAAAGTCAACTGGGTGACGTTGAGCGACTCCGAACCACCCCTGACTCTAACCACTGTGCCATCTCGGCTCTAATGAAAATACTTGCCAAGAAAGCCACAGGTCCTTGTCCAGGAAGACTCCAAGATCAGACTCGATTGAACAGAAGAAGAAGAAAAGTAACTGACAACCAGTGCATATTCTTTCAGTGCAAGCATCATGTTTCCTTGTGCCAACTGGGAAGAACTGAAGTTGTAAAACCATCCTCTCCAGGTTCATTTGTGAGATGAAATCCAGAAGGATAGTATGGTTGATGGTGTTGAAAGCCAGCAGAAGGTAAATTAGCAGAACTGCATAGCTCCCAATCCAATCAGTTTCTAGCTTTGGTTATGAAATAACATGATCAAAGGAGTTTCAATATCCTATCTTGGCCAAGTACACCCTAATCAGTCTGTTTCTAGAGAATTAGATAGGTCATTGAGGAAGGTGTTTGCTTCATTATTTTTCCTAGAACTGGTGAGGTATTATTATTACAATAGAGAATAACACATACTCCACTGCAAACAGGCAATGATCGGTCTCTTCTAACCATGAGGCTAGTCTAATCCTAACCAATTTGCTCAGTTAAGTAGAGGCAAGGAATGTGAACGCACTCATATACTATTAGCCTATATCCCAGATGACGAACCTATGGCACACGTGCCACAGGTCGCATGCAGAGCTGTATCTGCTGGCACGGGAGCCATTGCCATAAATCAGCACCAGCGCGCATGCTTGCGCTGGCCAGCTGATTTTCGCTTGGCCATGCCACCCTCCCCTCCCAGAAGTCTACACACGGCCCATTTTGAGGTAAGTAAAGGGCTTGTGTGGAGGCTCTGGGAGGGCGTTTTTGGCCTCTGCAGGGCCTCCAGAGGTGGTGGGGAAGACTGTTTTTGCCCTCCCCAGGCTCCTAGAAAGCCTCTGGAGCCTGGGGAGGGTGAAAAACCCACCATGCTATTGCTTGTCAAAAGCGGGGGGGAGTTGGGG